>JAGDQP010012945.1:0-43749 GCA_022664845.1 Lepisma saccharinum | reverse complement strand
ACTAAAAGTAGAGGCAATGAGATCCCATTAATAAAAAGGTAGGGGGCACGCTAAATCCAAAATGAAAAAAGTAAACTTTTTCATGTAACATTCAAGCATCTGTGGACGTGTTGGGGTTTATACGATAATATGTTTGGTCGGAAATCACAGGCGTAACTTGGACAACAATCTCACGGTAAACACTCTTTGGCTGGCTCACTCGCTGGCTTTTCTGTTTCGAAATCCCGGTATATTTTCATCTATAAATCCTTTTTCTGGAAAGTCATAAAAGAATTGTCACTTCCTACAAATAGCAATTCCAGATTCATTTCGTTCGAATTATTTACGCTACTTAAAGCCGGTTCAAATTTCCAAGTATAAGGAGAAATGACTGGCAACAGCAACCAAAAAAAGATTAGTAAGTTGTTTCTCCCGGTTAAAAGAAAAGCCCTCCAGGTATAATTAAGTGTGTCGGAGGATTTCTTACGGCGCGACCCCGCGGGTCTTTGAAGGTCATGACGTATACACGTGATTCACGAATATATCTTTCTCGCGTTTCCGATCTGGATTCCTTTCTCGCAAAGACACGCGCTCCTCTCCCAAACCTTGCTGGGTCGTCTTTGGAGTTTTCTAAATCTTCTCCACTCATCCTCCACAGCCTCTCTTCTTTCTTTCTCTGATCTCAGGTCTTCTTTTTGTGTTGAGTGGGTCAGTGGATTGATTCCGGCATGATCGGTTGCTGCTTCTGAGATTCATGAGGCTTGAGATGACCTGTACCACCAGGACTTGTTTTATTTTGTTGAGAGAAGCTTTTTTTTTTTTTAAAAAAAAAACTCTTCCAAAAGAACCACCTTTCAAAATGATTGGCACACTTTTAGAACATACTCCTTTCATGAACTTCACTTCAGCGTTCGATTAGGTGCTACTTGATTTCGTGACTAAAGAATTCGATACTTCAGCAGTATCAGCTTACAAACCTTGATTTTCCGCGGAGAATAAGAGCTCGACATATTTTTTAAAAAGAATTTATGTTTGTTGTTGTGGAAGAGTATGTTGTTTGCAAATGAGGAAATTTGAGAGCGCAACCATGAAACACATAAAGGAAATATATGATTTCAGAGACTTGCAAACCTAAGCAGATCCGGTCCGATTGACTCATTTTAGTCGTGACATGAGGAGGCCAACACTTTGTGTCTCACTTACTGAAGTTTTGCATAGTTTTCCTTAGTTTCATTTAGCGAAGATCAGTATGAAACTTAGAGACAACTGTGGCCTATTGGAGTCTCTGTGACTCAGACGGTAGCTCGTCTGATTATGATTCTGGCCGCTCGGGTTCAAATCCGAGGCAATACGAGACCAAAGATAATTATTAAACTGCCAATTTGACAGCAATTATGATGATATTTAAATACAAATTTCCATTTTAATTTTGTAAAAGTAAAATCTTAGTTATGAAAGCAAAAAGATTAAACAATATACCTGAATAATGACTGAGCATTAATAACAATCACTTGCATGTTGGGTACAAACACATACAGCAAACAGAAAACGCATCTACATAGAACACATTTAAATAGAACACATAATAGAAGACGCATGTAAATGTTTCTTGGGACATGTAGACAAGTTCTTGTGTATTTTTGGATACTGCGGTTCTGTGTACGCATACTACGTTATACGAGCAAATCCGTCACCGGACAGGACTTAACATGCTTCTCTGGAATCGTTATTGGTATGCGAGCAATTAAAATGTTAACAGAAGTTTTGTAGTAGATGTAAAGTTTACAATAGAAAATCCCATAAAAACGATGTGAAAACATTAAGAATATCCATGAAGAATATCACACCAACACCGCAACCACTCTTCAAAAGATACCAAAGATAGAATAGCCAGAGGGAAGGATCACTTGACACCATCATGCTAAGAGTCTGCAATGATGATGAAACAAGGTCGTGTACCCAAAATCAACGGTGGTGTTGGTGCAGTTTTCTTCAAGTTCTTGTGTTTTTTCTTCTTTATAGTCGGTCAGAAGTGGATGATGACGTCATATCTCTCACCTTGTGCTTGTGATTGTCTATACATGTAAGTGAAGGGGAGGGGGTATCACCACCACTAGCCCATCCGCCTGTATGAAACTCGGGCGATGTTTAAGGAATGCAACAAAGCAGGTCCAACCTTTAACTGTCCGCTGCCATCAATCTGGCCGAACATGTTTTGTGAAGTGGAGGTAGCCTTTAGCTTTGACTGTCAACACTGAAAGATGGATCGTTTCCTTATTAAACAATTGCTTCCCCTACCCCACTCCACCCCCACAATCATGGACCTTCGTCAGGTATTGCAATTGTACCTTTGAATTGACAATAGCTGCTTACGTACTGGTGACAAAAAAAAGGTCCATCCATCTCCCCTACTTCGACCGGTAAATACAGCACAAATCTTTTACAAGTTAAGAATGAACACATGCAGACATACCAACACCGCTAATCGAAAAGCCATATAAAAACATTCTTTACGTCATCCGGTCTTCTTGAACATTTAGTTAAAGTTTATTCCTGTATCATTTGTCTTCATCACTCATTCCTCATCATTACCACCGTGAGTGTCTGTGGTAAGTTGTCAACATTCCATGCGGATCAAAGTCATTCATCAGCACACGGAGAAAAGCTAAAATCTCTTGTAACCTAACCCAAGAGGTATGTAGGCAAACGATAAAGTGAATGGTTTCACCTTACATAATTTATAGTTTTCACAAACAACATTGTTTCTGTTAATATGGTGCTGATTTATTAACGCTGGCTCGCTTATTTGCTCTCTTACACACAGCACACTAACACATATTAGGAACCATGACGTGTGTGTGTGTGGGGGGGGGGGGGGAATACAATGTCTATTATGTGAATAAGTATGCTCAGATAATCTTCAGTGATTTTACCAGAAAGCGATCGAATGCACACTGTAAAAAAAATAACACATTTTGAACACAGAATGTCCGAGATTTTCTTACAGCTTTGTGTTCAAGAAGAGTAAGTAATTGTTACAATCTTTTCCTCAAAAGTTGTAAGTAATTACCAGAAGATTTGTGTTCAAAAGAGAAAAGTAATTACTAAAGGTTTCGTGCTCAAGAGGAGGAGTAAGAAATTACTACAAATTTTGTGCTCATTTATTTAATCTTAACCGCAACAGACATAACGAACTGACAAAAATAATTTATTTATTGTCACAGTAAGGGTTAAATTAACAAGGAAGCATATACTGAACATTATTTTATGTGAGAATAATATGAACACTGCGTACCCTGCTGCTCCAGTAGTCCAGTCGATAAGGTAACCGATATTTAGGCAAACGTAAACAAGTCATCTAAATGTTGCAGCAGTTTGAATTCATCCAAATTCCGATACACAGAAATCTAGGGAATGATGGGGTGAATGTATAATTTGCCAGATAATAAACACAGAGGTGATCTTTCATTCTGTTAACGATACTACATGCGCTGATGATCAACACAAGAAAAACAACTGGTTCTCTCAATACAATGAGAAGAAACTTGGGAAGGCTTACGAACAATAGAACTGTTTTGGAGCAAATGAGAAATTGCTATCGACCTCAATGAGGTCTTTGCAGTTCATCAAAATACTACATCGTAACGTAGGAGGATTGCAAGGTGTGTCATTACAAAGTGAACTCCTGAAATGCCGCCCAAAACCTGTTTTCGCATATATGCAGTGTTCACTTCTTTTTTTTTTTTGTTAAGATTTTCTTCCCTTTTTCTAAAAAGAAAGTCCTTTTTTTTTTATGCATGATACTTATAGTCATATTATGGCAATATATTTGAAGACTCTGACTCTTGGTCTATAAACTACAACTAAGTAGTTACATGGTCAGGTACAAGTAACTACACTCGCATGATCACAACACTCTGCACTACCAGTCAACGACGAAGTAAATCAATGGTTTTAAACTGTTCTTTTCCCGCCTCCCTTGCTTCAAACTGATGAACAATAAAATTAAACTTTAAGAAAAATAAATCACCTTCAAAACCACAACACAACTAAACATCTTAAGCCTGCGCCAGGATTTGTTGTCCTACAAGATCTATTAAACTGTATTAATTTGGGGTCAATTATGTACATTATTTTTATATTTATTAGTGCATTTTTAAAGGTGATATACTTTTTAAACGTTTTTTTTTTCACTTTATTTACTTCTTAGTTATGTTTTCTAAGTGCACAGACATCTTTATAAAAACATATTGACTATTATTTTTTATCTAATAAAACCTAATTCGAAAGATTAGAATACCGCCCAACATTTTTATCTAAAATGCCAAATATTTAGATAAAATATTTTCATCTAAACTGTAATAACGCCAAATATTTTTTATTTATTTCCTAAACTAACAAACAGGGTTTTAGATATGCCGGTGATTTTCACTCTCGCTTGAGCATTTCATCGCCGGTTGTTGATTCCAGATATAATCCCAATCAGGGATAAATCTTTGTATTTCTACCCAGGAAGGGAGTACGTTAATACTCACAAGCAAACACTGGTTTCAGGATCCCCCATATGGCCTATAACAAATCGAATACTACTAAGAAACACTAATTTCATGAAAAAAAAAATTAGAATATTGTTCAAATAGTGATCAGAGGTGTCTTTAAAATGTAACAAAATGAATGTACTCTACCGGTATTTTATTCTTAATAAAAGGGGAAGACATATACAATACATTTATTTGTATCCCTTATGGCCTTTGGGCATATTTTACTTATAGATCAGGATTGGGGTAAGGGCAGGAATGTGGGAAGTGTGTCGGCCAGGGCCAGGTTTGAATGTATCATCTCGGCATCAAGCTGGCTGGTGTGACTCGGTAAAAAATCTTCAACTAGGATGGCCGTCCGTTGGACTCGAACCCGGAACCTTCCGAATGCAAAGCTAATTACTAACTACGCTACCGCCCTCTTGTAATAAACTAACAACTATCTATAAGACACTGTATTCTTAAGTTAGCAAACAGCTTCACCCTTTCAACAAATAAATGCCATGAACATGCTTGCTACTGATTTCATTAAGAGGCTTCTTTACTGCTTCCAGTTCTTTGTAATCTTATTTTTCCCGCTTTGGGGAATACAAGCAGCACAAGTAACGCAAACATATTTATCTTTTTCCCCTTTAAAAAAAATGAGAAACTTTCCCGCCTTTGCAGTGTTTCACCCATTGACTACTATAAACTCCTGTTCTAATCCAGAAGGCTACTCACGACTCCAGATGTCTCTGATGATCACAAATTATGTTCTTGTGAGAAATGTTGTGTAAATGTAATACGTTGGATCCTCTTCCTTGACTTGGTATCTTCTGTATGCGTATAAATATGTGTGTGTTGTTCTTCCGATGCATGCGTGCTGGTGGGTGTGGTATAGGAGGTAACTGACGCAGTAGGCCTTAACATGGCGGAGCCGGATCTCATCTAGCGACGGGGTGGATAAATCATGTCTGCACCACCTTCTTGTGCGCGTGCTCCCTTGCAACCACAGGTCAAGGGTCATCGTTCGAAGTAGGCACGATAACCTTCCCGGTTGATGCCGAATTATTTCCTCCACTAGGTCCCCTCCTCTCTTCTACTGAAATCTTCCGATGGATTGTCTAAATATGGTTATGTTGTTTTACAGGTTACGGAATTTGATCGGTCATACCGGTTCAATCAGGATTGATGTAACATCCAGATTACATTAGAATTAGGGTTGTAGAGTGTCAGTTTCCATTTGTTTATGTACATCACTTTTACTTACTTCATCCTTGCCTTTCACATGGAGTTTGAAATAACTCGAGCTAGGAAGCCTCATTGGACTACGTTAAAATAAAAAGATAATCTTTTTTAAAATTGGCTTTTAATGTAAGAGAAAATCTTTTAACCTAAAAGATGTAACCATGTATCTGACTCAGATAAGAATTCTTCAGACCCACAGTCCACAGAGGGACTTGGCTTACCAGGAAGCTTCTGCTCAAATAGAGTGTCACGGGGTCAATGAAACAACATCCCATCATTTGAATTTAATTTTTAAGACCTTTAAGCAACTTTGGCTCAGGCCGGTTGAATGCTGATGGGAAAATTGGCGGAATGAAGAAAGTGGAAGGAAACGGGAAAACCTTGAGAAAACCAACGTATACGGTGTTTGTTCACCACAAAGCCGATCAGAGATTGAACTGAGGATCCCAAACACCAGAAGTGAGGGCTCTACCACTGAGCTACCACGCCTCGACATCCCCATCAATTTTCGAGACCGACGTCATGTTATTTCTTAAGTTAAGTAACTCCAAAACTAGTATCGCCATGCTGGATCAATACGGAATATGGTTTCCGAGCTACGGGTATATAGCGTTGGCTTTGCATTTGGAAGGACTTGAGTTTGAACTCAGCAACTGGTAATGCGAACTGAGGTTTTACCGTGGTTTCTCTCAATCACACCAGGCTAATACTGAAATGGCAACTTCAGATTAGAACCTGGTCACCTTCCTGCTCACATTATCTAAAATAATAATAATTATAATAATAATAATCCCGGCCTGACCCAAAGATACCTAAAGGCAGTAAATTCAACTGAATTCATTTCAGCAGCGAATTTGAAACAGCATTACCAATTCGGTTAAGCAGAACCTCTCTGAAGTGTACATTTTCAAAATTACGTATGGTGAGCACCAGAAGTAGATCTTTTCTTAATTTCTCAAAAATGGATGAAAATGTGGTAACAATTACTCAATCAATCATAATAAAGTATAAATTCTAAATAACTTGCGGTTAATTGGATTAAAGTTAGAGTATGAATGTTAAAACATCTTACTGAAAGTTAAACAAGGTTAGATTCCAAATATTTCATGAAGAAAAAAGAGCTAATAATTGCCTAGAACGATCTAAAAATAAATGCCAAGAAACATGCGTCCATACGCTGACGCAACGGACTAAACCATTACATCACTTCCGTTTGTTTAGGCAGAAAATCATGTGGTTTCAGTGACAACAAATAATTTCGACCTGAGCCTAAAGGTTTCCTGAAGGTTTTCATTAATTCACACTGGTTCATTGTGTCCTCAAGTCAGGTGACAATACAATATTCCGTTGTTAAAGTTCATATATTTCTATATTTTAGAAGCATATTTTATTTTTAGTAAGAACTTCTTTATGCTAAAATAAATTCTAACCCGCAACGATCTTGCGTTTGACTGGTTGCAGAACATTTTAGGATTTAGGTGATGAAACATCAGCTTGAGAAAAAGTATCCGAACACCGGAATAGCTCGAAAAAAATATTAAAAAAAAACACACAGTTCGTACTGAAAAGTAAAAAAAAAAGTTTATGCATGACTAAAAAGCGTGGGGCGTGCTAACTGAAGAAGTTATAAAGTGATTTAATATGAGAGAGTGTCCCATGCTTTTCGTTTTAGTCATGCATAAACAAAAAAAAAGTATTTTTTTTTTTACTTTTTAGTACGAATTGTTTAAGAAAAGTATGTTTTTATTGTTTATTATTTTTTTAACTATAGTTCATACAGAGACTGAACCACAAAGACAAACGTACAGAAGTTCTTTCTTTACGTATTAAGTAGCTTGTAAAGATTAGAAAAATTCCTTTCTCTTTCAAACGTCTATTCCAATTTGTTGACTTCTTCACACTGTGCAGTTTAATAGAAGTGTCAATAATTTTTATTCGCTCAGAAAGAAAAAAAAACGATATTTCTAAGATAAAGAGAAAAATATGAACAAGTTTTATTGATAATTGAAGTGAATATTTACTATTTCGCCTGAATTGAATTTTATTTATGTCCTTTAGGAATCTAAAGCTGAGGTCGACTATTTCACCTGAGAATACCTCTCAACGAGGCCTATTACAATGGACCATTAACGAGTTGTTTACATATAAACAGTAAACTTGGAGATTTAAAAAAAAAATATAGATTTCTCAATGCAATTTTCTTTTTAATAACGTACATAGTTGATGTTATAATCCAATTTACGACCCCGAATTGCGCAAGAAACATTTGAAAGCAGAGACGGTCTATTAAACTGTTCATGAGCTCAAGCAATAAATCAGCAGACAATTCTCTTTCCCCGTAGTTTCCTCCCCACTTAGAAGGACTTCCAGGTAAAACTCAGAAATAACAAAGAAAGCTACACCTTCCCTCATATGGTAGAGGTTGTTGTTTATATATTTCTTAACTGATACAATGCGTTAATGAACTTCTTTAGTTTCAGAGGCTGAATTTCTAAGAACTAAGACGCCAAAATGACGGCAATTATATCCTCCCCTAAGTTATATACTTTTTTTTTTACTAGAGCATAATGTTAGTAACCCAGTAACTTAAAAACGTTTTACATCTATGTTAGCATTACTCTCGTAAAAAAAAAAATATGAAAAATAATATTGTATTTTTAAGTTTATAATATATAGCTACACATAGCTATATCTGAAGTCCACGACCGTAGCCATTAGGCCACGGAGGCTTAGTTCTATATCTAGGAAATATCCATCTGATGTTATTCATGGTTTGCATTATGGAATACCTATGCGGTATTGTTAATGGGTTGCATCTATAGAATATCCATGGTTTACATGCATAAGGAATATTGTCCATGGTTGAGTTTACGGAATATTTATGTGATATTATCAATCTATGCAATAACCATGAAATATTGTTAATGAATTGCATCTATCTACTTTTTCTTGGACGGTAAAATCCGGATAGGTCTTAATCCGGATTAGCTTATCTGGATAACGGATATAGAATTTGATGACAAATATCCGGATCCAAATTTTATTGGGTATCCAAGTTAATCGTAATTTCCAAAGCGATTCAGACTTTTTGGACATCCCTATTTCATACTCAGATCGACAAATCGATAGCCTAAAAAGCGATGGATTCCCTCCGAAAGAAGTTGCTAGAAACGTCCTTGACCTTGACTGCGGAAGAAATTTACGGAAGAATATTACAGACAGTGAGATCTAAACGCAGCATCCAAGGACCTTATTTTCCTCTTATATAAATCTGGAAAGTCCTGGAAAACAATTCTAGGATCCTTTGATCATATTCACCACAGTGATAAGAAAAAAATAAACAAACCTAAAGCTTATTTACTTGTATTGCATAGTAGAGCCAATATTGACGATAACAAAGCGTGCAAAATGTAAAAGTGCATGAACACCACGACAAAGCAATACACTAAAGTCGTTTGGCCTACTATCGGTGGGAACACAAACACAGTCATGTAAAAACTTGCATGAAGTAATCAATGATTCATGTTAAAAATTCCCAAGGCCATGGACAAACACGAATTCACAAGGTAATTCAAATGTTGGAAATGAAGAAGAAGAAGGAGAAAGGCAGCTATACTTCTTGCTTCCTCCCGCTTTTCTCTCCTTCTTTTGCTTTTTTATTTTTCTTTCAAGAAGAGATTCATTGTCCACATTGATGCCAGTTATGTTCCTCTTACGTTTTCCAGATTTAGAAGCTAAAGTCATCCAGCATCCTGTCTCAAGCTGTGTTTTTCTTTTTAGTATGAAATAATTTTCTTGTTTTTTCGCGTGTTCAGTCAGTCATTTGACAATTTCGAGCAATTACCCGTTTCCAGTCGCACAGGAAATCAGGTAACATCTGTACATACTATTTTCGCCAGAAGGATTTTTTCTGTACTTTTGCACGAACGTTGAATTAACACCAGCACTAATGAACAAACGTTTTTAAAAGACTCTATACAAAGGGGAATTTCGACAAATATAACTTTTATGACTTACTGAATAGTCTCTACAGACCCAGCCTCTTCTATGTACACTGTAATAAGTCAGTTTTATTATTTCTTCCGCTTTAAAGATTTGGGTATATCACCCAACTAAGGTTAAGTTCATTGATTCCGTGTCCGAACAACTACAAGTGCGAGCAAGACAGCAAAATAATCTAAATTGTGTAAACAATTTCTTTAATGCCGGTATTAATGTCGTGCAAATCCATTAAATATAGGATAAATTTTTTATTGCATTTGAACCAATGATTGACAGTTTGCATCTTCAATGTTTATAACAAGATGTGATGATACGGTTGTTATTCTACCCGGAGACAACCAACAGGTTTATGATTCAAAGGTCCTTAGGTAAAGTGAACAGATGATGATTTGCCATTACCTGCGATCAAATTCGAGTCCTACATTTTGTCTCCGAAGCATTTGTGTTCCCTCAGAAATCGAACCCAGGACAAGTTGATTACAAGACGACTAACTTAACCACTTATGTACGAGGTATGTCCAATAAGTTCATATTCGTTGATGTTGACTCCATGCATCAAAGTTGTTACATAATTGGGTAGTCGTAAGTAGTGTTTACAGAGGCTATTCTTCCAATTCATTCCGTTCTGTTTTTAAAAAGGTGCATATGTAAGGCAAGGTGTTACCACAGAGTGAACTTTTGCGGTGATAAAAGTATCTGAGGTTGAGAGGCCTTACACCAAGCAAATTCATAATGACATTATATCGCACAAGATGAAGCCCCAGAATATTCCGCCATTAAGACATGACACTGTGAGTTTTTCTGTGCTAGAGAGTCATGTCACGACGCCAACTGTTCTCAAGGCCTATCAACATCCGTTACGGTACAAAACAAACATTTAAGGGAAATTATTGCAAATTATAGTCGATACACTATTAGCGGGTAACCATACATTGTTTGCATATCACGTGGTAGCACTGATGTGCAGGTAACCTTTTATTTTCATTTAACCTTTAGGTCTGACGAGGAAAGTCAGCTGTCGTTCGGTGTCACTAACGTTAACAAAGTTCATGGATCACTACGTTGGTTCTTTTCCATCAGACTTGTGGTCAAATCTTGTTACGGTTGATAAAACTTGGATTCATCGATTTGACCCTGAGACTTAACAAAAGTCCATCTTCACTATCACCCAAAAGTTCCGTGCAAAGACCTCAGTTGAGAAGGTGATGGCTTCAGTATTCTCGAATGTTGAGGGATTATCTGGCACCAGGTTTAACGGTAAGAGACACTATCTTAAATTGCACGAGGCCATCAAACCACAAATATGTGGAAATTACGACATGGTATTTTGCTTTTCAGGACAGCACCAACTGAAACATCCAATGTAGCCCGAGCTTTCATCCGAAAAAGCCGGATTTGAAATACCTTTTTCTCTCGATTTGGACCAAAGTGATTACTATTTGCTCCCTAAACTGAAGAAAAATTTCTAGCAATGTAGTCGTCATTGCCGCTATTAACCACTGGATACAGAAGTAAAATCAAACATTCTTCTGTATGGGCATTTAGTTTCTGCAGAAACGATGGGGGAAACTACGTTATAGTCCAGGGGGATTATGTGGAAAAGTGATGATACCAACAATCCCCTACGATATTTGCAAATATGTCGGGATACGAGCTTTTCGGACGTTCCTCGTATATCAGGTATACAAGATGAACAAAGAAGTTTAAAGAAGTATTTATACGAAGTGGATATTTATCGAGAAGGATGATCAAGGCTAAGATAGTCATGAAGGACCTGTCACTATCAGAGTAATGCTGATGATGACCACTTTGTATTATGTGCAGAGTTTACTTAAGAAAGCTGTCAGTGAACGTAAATTACTAGTTTGAGTAGCTTCAATTTCATTTACATTACATGTATTCCACCACCGTTAAGAGATCCTTTTATTTTTCTTTATATAACCTAACGGTAAATGATCTTTTATTACATTTCACTTGTCTGTATGTACACTACAGTACATGTGATGAAACTTCTCAATAAAAGAAAAGAAGTCAGTGCCATCTGTTGGACATTAAAATGTACTCCACGTAGATCTTGTATTCATGGTCAGCAGAGTGATCTGAACGAATGGGTAAGAAGGTAACTTTGTGTAGCGACGACTCTTCATTGATTTTTCCGGTAAACACTAAATGCTTCCTCGTCAAACAGGTCTTAGACGGTGAAAAATATTTATGTTGTTTAGTGATGTTCTGGATGAGGCTTGGAACAACAAAATTAAAGAGGTAAAAAAAAAAAAAAAAAAAAGGACTGAAATAAACGCATGTCCGGATGCTTGCCTAGCCCCTGGCCAGAGTGCTGTGTACGCCCTCTTCCGTCTTGCTTGTGTTGAAAAAGAAATGGTTACCGTTCGCGGGTAGTTAACACAAACAAGGATTCAATAATGAGCTTTCAAAACTGAAATATGATACGAAATGATAACAACAGAAGACTAATGATATTTAGATTTTGCAAACAACATAAATGGATTTTCTTGTTACAGAAAGTACTATTCACTCTCACATATTATGTACTAAACTTGAAGTGGATGTCTGATACTTGTTAAGTATAATGACGCTTTGAGTTAGCTGTTTTCTGTTCAAGAAATTGATTCTCTGTGTATTTTTCCTTTCATATTCTGTGTACTCACAAGTTATATGTTCCCAGCTGTATGGTCAGTATTAGCTACCAGTACAGAACATGGACTCACGGCTTTCATCTGTCATCACTAACAGTGAAACACTGGTGCATTTACAGCGCTAATATGAACACGATATTAGTTGATTTAAATTGCAATTAACATCCTAACTAAATATGTAAGTTTCTAAGGACAGGACCTAATAGATTTTGTTCAAATAGGCTCTGAAGTTATCTGTACAATAGATCTGATTTGAACCTGGAACTATTGATTGACTGAATTGTTATTAACGTCCTAGATAGTACGTAATAATAATAATCTATTCTAATGCTGTCTAGTGAAATTGCACCTCCATTAACCAATCTAAAAAAGCCTCAGTATCGTAATTTAATTGGCAATTTAGAAGTGGATCATCTCAAAGACAATCAAATTCAACACAATCACTTTCTTAATTTGATTATTTACATCGTTTGTAACGTCTATTTTTTTTTTTAAAAAAAAAGTTCAGTAATTCAAGGTACATTACCCTTATTTCTCTGGTGTGAAGGGAAATTACAGGGTAAAAATTATCCTTGGAATTTCACTGCAAGATACACACGAGATAAGCAATCTTTTCCCGAAACAATAGACTATACAGAAAGGACTTCTGGAACATATCAAAGCCAAGATATGATGTGTGTTAAACTGGTGCATTCAAACACGGAGTCCAATTACAGTTCCCCCAAGTACATATGTTAGATTTGAAGCCTACCTGATGCTGTTCTTGTTGTCTGTGTGTGTGTGTGTGTGTGTGTGTGTGTGTGTGTGAAGGGGGGGGTATGTGTGTGTGTCAGTGTGAGGGGACGTTTGTCTGTATGTGTTACTGTGTGGTGTGTTTGTGTGTGCACAGGAGGAGGTATTTTAGTTTTAGTTGATTTACCATCCTCGGATATAACATATCACACAATAACATGTATGACAACTGTGTTCTTTTCCAAGATTATTAATACATACTTACATAATATGTTTTATACCTTTCTTTTTTTTTTTCTACTTGTAAGCTGTTTGAACAGATCTGAACATGGACATACGATTGTTGTATACATACACTTGCTTGTATTATCGTTCATATGGCTCTTAGATTCACGCTGACTACCTACTTTTTAAGGTAAACGCCATTTGTTGTCTAACTCATAATTCAAACTTCAGTCGACGTAATTTGTATTCACTATAAGACCACAAGAAGTCAGATGTGGAAAGTCTATAATCATCAAAGGTGACAATTGAAGGCTTTACAGCTTCACATACAAGATAACACCTGAAGCTGACTGAAACTGCACAGAAACAGGTTCTATGACGAACAAAAGCCGTTAAGATTGAAGAAAGAAAGCCAGGGATTCACATAGACTTACTTAGAGAACTCTTATAGGCAGTAGAAGTTACACACAAGACAGAAAATATTGTTAACCCTTTTGTATAAAAGTTGTGATTCAATCCGTGTGAGATACATAAAACCAGAAAGAAAACTGCTCCCTCACGAAAACAAATTCTGAAGAAGAAATGTTAGTTAAAAAAGAAAACCGCAAATATTGTGATGGGCTCTCGAGAAAAAGTACTGTCTTTTACAAGGAACGAACTTTATGTTATTGTATATTGTAAATATTCACCATATTGAATTATAAAATTATTGTTGCCAAGATAACAAAATAAACTGACGATAAGCTTGACTCGAAATTGACCAAATCAGCCTTGAAAACTTGCCGCTGAGTGATGCAAGCAACGCAAGGCAATCGAAATGCAAGCTTGTGTCTTGCTTCCAAACCCTAATTGCAGCAAAGTATGACTGAACAAGAATTTGAGAAGTTAAAACGCACGCAGCGAATTTCAAACTTACAGCGTGTATACATGTTTTACCTGGGTAGCAAAATATTGGATTATCCAGTGAGATTTCCAAAAGTGCATCTTAGGGACTCAAATCTAACAATGCTACGCCTAAAACTATTTTACAAGTAACATACTATTTGTACATTTCATTTCCAGACTTACCCTAACCCCACAAAACCCCAGAATGCCAAGTTATATCTTTGTCCTTTTTAAAAATTTTATAATTAGCAAAAATGATCATGAATAATTCTTGAATCTCCGCCGCTAGTACTAGTATTGTACTAGTACATAGTACTAGTATTGTTGAATGATGTTACTGCTAATGTTACTCAGAACTTTTTCAAAATTGTTATGTCTTTGTGGATTAGTTTCTATGAAATCTGTTAACATGAGCAAAACTCAAGAAAATCTGACTTCACTTTGGTTAACAAAGGGTTCAAACTGATTCATCTTTTCCGCGTCGATTTGTAACCACCGGTTTTCACCTTCTGAATGATGATCTGATTTTACAATATAAAAAACAACAAAGTGTTGCTTTCCAAAACATATCACGTCCGTATTTCTTTCTACATTGAGTTTTTGATTCTAACATATTCTCTGACATATTTTCTTTACGAAAAGACAAGATATGTGTTAGAAATAAACTCAATGTATGTTCGTTTCAAGCGAGAACAGATAAAACATGCCCGCTATAATACAACTACCACATATTTCATCGTTGGACACATTTTAAAGCATAACAAAAAAAATATGGAAAAGTTATTCAACATGAAATAACAAAGCTTAACAAAAGTGATAAAATGAATAAAAAATTTCGAAACAAATAAAAGAAACAACAGAAGTTAGCTCTCGCTGATAAGGTATAGCTCCGGAAGAAATTGAGAAAAGTTAGAGAGAAGCGGTCACGAGGAGTGGACTATGTTCTCATACTGAAAGCTTGGTAACACTGTGGCCAGATCATGAAGACGGGGAAATTACTGAAGCAATTTAATAAAACACAGACAGGTTATTGGAAGTGATGAGCTAGATGAGTAACTGGGAACCATAAAGAGTCGTTGTGAAGGATGTATGAGGATTAAGAGCAGCGAAAAATAATGATAATCTCTCTTTCTCTTTTCTTCTGCACATATTTATATATAGTAGAGAACCGTTAATAATTAGCAACACAAGACTTTCAACTGAAGACTTATAAGGTGTCCAGAGTATTATGAGGGGTACCATCTTACAAAATCTTATTTTCTTTCTTGGAAATGGTTGTGTATTAAGTGGTTTAACAATTCTTTATTATCTCTTCGAATTCTTTTGCGTCTCAAAAGGACGTTTAACTATTGGAGAAACTAGGTATTTCGTTTAAGCATCTTGTAAAGTAAAGTAGGCAAGACTAAGGAGAAGCAGGGGAAGAGGAATGGCGCTGAAAGAGGGAAAGGATATTACTGCTACAAACAAGAAACATGGAAGGCCATGAAAACACGCAATAGCCACCACACCTTAGTAAAGTAATAGCTCTGGAAAAGAACGCGGAGACCCGTATGTAGATATATATATTGCACAGTATGTAAGTGAGTTCACCTGTAGACCATTTTTTTTTTATTTATTTAATCGTGAAGTTATGGGGACGTCGTTTAGTTTCCAAGTTTTGCGTAAATCGGACGAGGTAAAAAAAAATGTACTTTCTACATATAACCCTCACACAAACACAGACACACACAAATACACACGGAGAGAGAGAGAGAGAGAGAGAGAGAGAGAGAGTAAAGGCATTTTAAACATTCTGTATTTCTTTCTACACACATTTTAAATGTTAGTCAAGACAGGCACTTGCACTGAACAGTAAACGAAACAGATGTAAGTAGTACGTAGATTTAGAAACGGCCCTACAGAATTACTTGAAAATGTTGTTTTATGATATCGTACAGACTTATATATGGTCTCTTAAGAAAATTTAATGTCTGGTATAAACTAATTTTGAAATCTGAATACGAATTCAACTTTCTAAAATTCTACCGGTTAAACTTGATGTTCAAAATAAATAGCCTATAACCCATTATCTGGAGAGTAAGATGATGGTGGTAATGGCGGGGCTTCAATTATTAAATGAATAGGCGAATTTTTTTGCTTTCCACAACTTTAATCATGATGTTAGTTGAGAGACAAATAAACCACGAACTTAGAAACTGGGTGTCCGAACTATTCAGACAATCGGGGTCAAATTGTTGTGAATTGATATTAGATAACAAGAATATGAAAATTGGCTAAAATAGTAATATTTACAGTAATAGAAGTTAGCTTTCTTGTAGGTGAATATATCTCAATCATACCTGAAATTTCAAAAAAGCTTTGTTTTTTCTTGTGGCTAAGGAGAGACTCAAAATAGCTATACAAACTAATATACACCGTTCTACTTACATGGAAGTGAAAAGGAACATATACCATTACTTTCTTCGGTCTATTCACACTTTAACTGAACATGACAACAATTATATTTTAGAAACTGTTCAACGAAGTATCTTACCTAATTGATAGTCCGAAATGGGCTGTATGTTGAGCTTTAAGAGCTATCTAAATTTTAAAAAAAATGACCTTTCATAAAGTTACTTTTTCCTCACTTTCGTACAATAGAACGGCGGTAAAATTGTTAACAATGTAAAGTAAGGAATATTTATGATATTAACAATTTAACTAGTTTGTGTCTCTTTTGAGTCTCCATTTAACCACAAAGAAACCACGACTTGTCGAAACTTCATACATGATTTAGACATGTTTTCTCTGTTCTTCTATCTACAAAACTTTGGTAAACTTTATTTTGTATGGGCAAGTCTAGTAACTTTTGACTTCGACCCACCACGATTCGCCCATCTACAGCCAGTTAAAAATCCACACCCATACCCCTGCCGGGACTCGAACCCGGGACCTTCGAGCCGTTGGTCTAACGCCTCAGACCGCACGGCTACCCGGTCCGCTCTTCTATCTACAAGAAAGCCAACTTCTGTCACTGTTTTAATAAGTTTTCATATTCTGATTTAGCTATAATTTCAACTAATAACACCGCCTGGTTGGCCAATTGGTTTCTGATTTCGTGGTTCTGCCTTCAACCCAATGGTGATCCACTGAACACTGTGGTTCGTGGTCCTCTTTAACAAAAACAAAAAACTGTAGGTTCCCTTCATTGATGATCATAACCTCGTTTAACACGTTACGGACAATTAAACTGTGGTGTTCAGCTAAAGAGGAAGCTATGTCACTAAGTCAATAAAGGTATAGTTACATTCCCTTGACATCTGCCTAGAATATGATTATGACTGTTCATGGTCTTTCAAACACTTATCATAAGATTTTAGACAGTTCTCTAAGAATTATCATCAGTTCATAATAAGAGCACAGAAGGCATCCTGGAACAGTAGCTGGAAATTCTTAAACCCAACATAACAAGAAGCTATGCAATTGAAATATTAATGATAGGCTAACCTCAACGGGACTGATTACGCGAGAGTAGTTGCAACAAAATCCCAACGGGTAGTGCAATGCAACTTGATCACAGACTCTTACGAATTGTACGATGCAATTGGGTCGGGATGCTTTATTAGAGAAACATGGATGTTTTGAAATAAATGAGAATAAAATGTCAATGTTGCCAGCGCTCGAGAAATCTCACATCATGACCACAATGCTGACACAACATTTACTTCCAAAAACACTTAACGTTACTTAGTGGCATATTTCATAAAGGAAATTATTACACTCAGCAATTCTTCAGTTTTATTTGCAGTACAAGTATCTCGCTTCCAATTTTCTTTTGGATTTTTTTCCTAATTCAGACAGCAAAAGAACTTTCCTTGAAGTATCTTCAAGCAGCAGATGGCAAGAGCTTCAGCAATTCACTGATGGTTTGTATTTTTCCAAACAATTTTAAAAATATATATTTTCGGCTTTTTGACTGTTATTATGTTTGGACGTGAAATAATAATTATTGTAACGAAGGATGGAAGGAGGAAGATAGCGAGAAAGAGACATGTCATGGTGTTCCTGACGAACGCAAGTCTCAACTCTCTTTTTTTTTTTTGCCTTTAATTCTCTTTTTCTGGAGACAAAAATCGTGAAGAAAAGAACAATTGTATCTGCTAGCGCCTCCTGTATTAGGAGGTGACAGTCCAAGGACATTTTGAATCACCATTGACTAAGCAAGCTTTTTGTTTTTACTTATATTACAGAGCAAAAGAAAAAAAAAAAGAAACGAAAAATAAATAAATAAATAATTTAAAGAAGAAACAAAATAAATCTTAGGTAACAATACATATTGATACTTTGGCTGAACAGAAGAAGGCACCACGCCTAAACGTACGTTTTGATTTGCTTTTGTTACTGTTTTTGTGGCAGTGATAAACTACCATCAAGTCTTGGAATGATTTCTGCGTCCGCTTTATAACTTGTATCGCCCATTCATCACAAACAGAAGAATTATCATTCAAACGTTTAATCATTTCTCGTGAGAGAAACGTTTCATCATACTGTCCAATCCAATGAGAGGAAGAATATAATCCAGTGGGGATTGATTTGAATCTATACATTCATTCCTTGTCAAACAAATATCAGCAAGACAAGGAGCTACCGATAGACTGTAGGCAGCCTGAAGGTACCTTTGCTTCCGAGGAATTGCCTCTAATTTTTATTCATTTCAGAAAAAAAAAGCATCCCTGAATTACCTCTAATTTTTTAATTATTTGAGAAAATAGATGTCTGAGTTTATAAATGATCACAGAGCTACAGAACATATGCACCTGTAGCATGTATCCTTACAGCAAGCACCGGTCGTCCATATAATGTATATTTCTATCAAAACGTGCATTTAAATTCATGGATATTATGTGTATGATATGGAGGTCCAATGGGTGGTCACAAACTTAACTGCTATCTTTCACAGAGTCCTTTTCGTCCAATCACAGTATCGGAATAATTATATCTAGTGTAGTTATTGAAGGATGTACATTCAAAATAGCTGGTTAGACATTTTGTATGTCAATTTCTATTTCATGTTTTTTTTTTTTCGTGGATCTAAGCCGATTACGAGTTACAAGCGCTGAGTTCGGATCGGAACTGGGGAGGCATATAGGCTTGAGTACAACTACTGTCCGTATTGACTGGTTTTCTACGGTTTTCTTCAATTTTTAAAAGAAATTATTTTATGAGCTGAGCTGGAGACTTTTGGTCTAAGTCCTTCATGCCTGAGCGATCATGTCCATAGGCAATGATTCTTCCGGGAGCAGTGATGAGGAAATTGGCTGCCAGGCTCTTAGTCGAAGTACCATCACGGCATTCGCATGCTAGGTGAAACTAAGGAAAACTCTGGAAAACCTTAGTCAGGATGACTTGGGTCTCGAATCTGTGTGCCTCCCCACTGTCAACCCAAAGTCCGCGAGATTACCGCATGAACCACGAGGGACGGGTAGATTTATTCAGTTTGACCAGGTGCACATGGGTTCCTGGCGTACCTGGACAAATGCACTGCTCGCTACCTTGTACTTCTCTTCAGAAAGTGTACACCGAGGGACATCATCCCTCGGAGAAATGACGGTATTGACCTATGTTGCCTCTTTGGCCTACAAATTACAATCTTTTTTGAAATAATCATTTTTAAATCTCCGTGGGACTCACTAACTGTTCAATAGACATGGTACAGAATGTTGAGCCAGCAAGCAGTAATGAAAATGTCAAAATGTCATTGACATCCGGACCATTTATTTCGTTATAGATAATTAATTAATTAGGGAGACATTAAAAGGAAGCACAGAACATTAAATTTAAACAAACAATTATTAAATTTTAAAGGAAAAAAAGAGAGAGGAAGAAAGAAAGGAGCTTGTTTTATAACTTACCTTCCAGCGGGATTGCGTGATTACGTTTGAATGTAGAGGTGAATGCGTGCGTATGTTCTAAGTAACCGTGAGTACGAGTCTGCGTAGCTGTTGTGTTTCTTTTATTCTTTTAATAATTTCGCTATGTAGTATGTGTTTTCGTTCCCTGTTACAGTAATAGTGCGCAATTAAGCAGAATTTTGAAATTTGAGACTGGAATTACGAGAAACACGCCAGCCAGTCAACACGAAGCCCATACAAAAGGCTCTGTGAAAACATTAAACCAAGAACCTAGAAAAAAAACCAATTCAACTTTATGTTTCTTCTTGGCACTATTTAAAGACAGAAAAGAAAACTTTATTCCACGAATTTAAAGATTTACTTTCATTCATATTCTTCAACACCAAACTGAGTAATTTGTTTCACCTCTTTCTATTTTTTAAATCTTATCCCTGCCAAGTTCTATTTGCTAAATACCCTCTCCTCATAATACTGGAAAATGGCCTTTTGTTTTACATTTAAAGTATTTTTTTTGCTTCAAAAAGACAACTTTTGATAATTTGAATTGTATTTATGTATAACTTTTGGACATCTATGGTTCAGACTTGGATAAGGTAGGGAAACGAATCATGCCAGGGTTTAAGTTGAAGATACCATCCTGGCATTTGCTTGGTTGTAACTGAAGAAAAACCCCTGAAAAATTCTCAGTCAGGGTGATCAGTTGCGTGAATCGAATCCTATTTCTTTAACCGGCTGAGCTTCGAATCTCACAACAAACTCGTCATTTTTCTCGTTATATAATTGCAGTTATTCAATGCAAAAGTGAGTTATCCAGGGTTTATTAGGACATATTGTAAACAAGATTTAAGAAATGTTTAATAATTTTGATGAACAAAGCAAGCCAAAGCTGGAAATCAGATGATAACACAATACAGTCCCAACACTTGTACATTTTAGTTACACTTTTTTGGACACAAAACAGTAAATTTAATAAATGTGTACATAAAGTGTAAATAACAAGTAATCTCACTTTACTTATAAGAATTACATGTCCTAATAATGTAATGTGCTCCCTTTTCAAGACGACCTATATAGCCTTAGGTACTTTTCTGTTAAATAGCTCCTGTGCTTCTATTGAAGAACATTATGCACACTGGATTCGATAGGAGGATATCATTAAATAGACGATTTGGGATCCATTACCAGCTTCTTGGTGTGTGGTATTGTAGAAACAGATTTCTGAAGAAAACTAATAACCGATTGCTGAAAAATGTGGAATTTGAAAAAATTGAACTGTTTTTTTTTATTTTAATCAAAATGTCGTTGATGCTTCGGCGATTTTTTAAAACCATTTTTCTTTAGTTTTTTTTTTCTAAACCATTTTGGTGTTTTTGGTTTTTACAAGATAGAGTGAATCCGACTTCACTGAGCCAATCATATATTTCCTTCTAGCTTTTTCTACCAGATTTCATCAGCAGAGCCAACAGAGTTCTAAAATATACACGAGCTTGCGGAATATGATATTTGCGTATGGATTAAGTTTGTGTTTAGTTGCTAGCAGACTACATTTAGCGCTATGAAGTTCTCTGAGTACTGGCAGCTGCTGATTACTACAAGTTCATTCATTCTGTGCTCCGAAGAGAAATAAGAAAACGCAGATGTATAAACCGCTAAAGCCCACTGAAGTTACTCGACTTCAGCAGATGCTGAAGGATCTCAGAATACGATGAGATCTATATAGAACGTATTGTGGATCTGTTTTAAAAAACATGCTTTTAAAAGAAGGAAAAACATAAATTTTCTCCCATGACAGATAACGAAGAAATACACTGACAACTGTATGACAATTTGAACCAAAGATAGCCGAAAAATTTGCAGATTTTAAAACTAAAGAAAAAAAAAACCTGAAACAAGCATGTTTTTTCAATCCCGAAATTAAACATTTCACGTTGTTTGCTTTCAGAGAAAGATAACTTGTTTCAAGCAAGAAAAAAAAAAATCAGGTGTTTCTAATTTTCAACACTTTCTGCTGTTACCCTTCCTGATGTGGAAATTCAAAGGGCGAAAAAAAAAACCGGTACGTTTCAAAGCTCCATGGGAAAAAAGTGTGAAAGTGGATGCTCTGAGCTGTTTGTCTTCTTCGACACGCCCCAGTGTTCAAACCGAAAAAGATCTTTCAGTAGCAGGGAAACAGTGAGCACGTTGTCTCCTTGTCACCAGCTGATTCTTTCGTGTGCCGCCCAGTCAAGAAAAGAACCTCTCCTACAACAGAGTGTAGCAGCGATATGCTGTTTCAATTTTGATTTTTTTTTTCTTAAAAAAAAAAAAAGTAATTGCAATAGTAATTAACAAACAAAATGACCCAATGAAGAAATCGACAATGCATTCTTGCACTGTGTAGTATTGTCACAAAAATCATTCACACCTCTCTCGATCATAAGTCACACCGTTCTATAGTTAACTGTAACACACAGAAGTAAATATAGCCATTCATGGCTATCAACCCAATTTCAGTTCCTAAAATAACACCAAATGATTGAATTTGTTATAATTTCATTTATAGAAAGGCTGATAAATTAAAAGAAAACAGTGGACTATTCAAAAGCGTAATAGTCTTTCATCTTGTTCTTGAATAAACATTGAACAAATATTGATATGTGATAACTTTCGGCCCAAGATCATGCTGGGTTCCAATTTTATTTAACTTAAATTTCGATACGAGTTTTGATGAACTGAAGCACTATATTAAATTTAAATAAGTATCTAAATAATTCCTGATTTAGATTATAATATAAACAACTTCGATGCGTGAATAAACAATTTATTGCTAACATTGTATTTTTAATAATTTCCAGAAATTTCACGAAAATACATTATAAACGTAGTTAATTGATAAGAATGAGGTTAGAGTTGTTTTTACATCAGCTTTTTATTACTTTTATTTCATTGATTCACTGATTAGAGGGTACATAATACATCTCTAAACTGCAACATAAACCTCATCTTGTTCAGCCCAATCTGTACAAGACGATTGAAAAGAAAGGAACTTCATATTTAAAAACTAATCTCGGCGAATTTAAGAAACCAAAAGATTTACAAGAGACAATTCTAACTGAAGTTTTCCAGGGATTCCTGTTTCACCAGGAGAATGCCGGAATGATACTTCAACTAGGGCTTTGACTGCTATCTTTCCCTCTTCTCTCTTCCCAGAAGAGTGATCGTCAAGGGATATCAACCCTCTGACCTGTGATGAGTTTATGACATCGTTAGTAGCCTCAAGTTAATAAGGTTCTCAAATGTGTTGGGAACAGAAACAAATTAACGTCTCAGAGCATATTTGTACCTATTCTATATAAACTGAATCAATGCAGGAAGCATAACTTTTTAATTGAACCAAATGAAAGAAAGTTACTTGACCTACATGCAAGATACACAATAATAGGAATCAAATACCATTTGATTCCTACTGATTAACTAAGTAAGTACGTATTATGTAGTTTGTAATATGAAAGTTGTATGTTGCAATAACAATGTTCTTAGTTTTGCTTCGGATCCCGAACCGGTTGAACAACGCTAGCACCCCCTTCTTTTGTTTACAATGAAGGAATTCTTGGGAGGTGGTCAGATTATCATTGGGCTACATCTCAGCTGCTAAGCCTCCCGCAGAGGACCACTGACCAGCCTGATGGATGGAGGCAACAGCGAAGAATAAGATGAGCCCTTCCTTCTCTCTCTCTTCGGTCTTCTCCAACACCAGGTTAAAGAAGCCCATCTCATTTTTTAAAAGACAAGCTAAAAATACATAAGATGTATATATATATATATACATTTTTGTTGTATAGTAATATATGAAGCAGTATTTTGTGTCTTTTTTCTAAAGAGTCCGAATTCTATAGCTTACAACCATATAGACCTACGTTTATATAAAAAGTTAACTTAACGTACATGTAATGTTGTAGTTGTCACAGTATTCAATAATTCTCACCGAATAACTGACTGGAAACATAGAGTATAAATAAACTATGCCTTTTGCAGTATGGCAGTAAGCAACAGGCTTTTATTGCTTTTGACAATGATAAGGAACAGTCCCAGCACGTGGGTGACTTCTACGAACGAATGGAAAAGTATCCATTTCTTATATTCTTTTCTTTATTGGATTTTGTATTATTACATGCTCGTCACAGTAAGTACGAAAGAAATTCTCCTATTATTCCTACAGGATTAAGGTCCATTTTCATTCCCAAAAGAAAAATCCTAACTCTATTTCTTCACAATTCTACTTTAGCTTATGTGAATGAACGATCATAAAATATTCTCTCAGAATTCACTTATAAGATTCCAGCTTTTCCTTTGTTATGTCTTAGCAATCACTAAAGGTATAATATATGCAAAGTTCCATATTATACAACCATCCTACAGTTCGTTTTTTGAAAGATGTCCTCTGTCTCTACTAATTTTGAACAAAATTATGTTCGCTAGTATTGTTCCATTCTTTCTCAAACTTCACAGGGTTCTCTTTCAGGCCTCAATTAATCATGACAAAAGAAGGTACAAATGAGGGGCTTGGTGCAGAAATGGTGTAACCCACAAATACATTTTGCTTATTTTTTTTGTTTTTTTTTTTGTTTTTTGACATTCAAATTCATATAAAGAGCAAGAATTTATATAGCAAAATATTATCCTAGTGCCTTCAATGCTTTTGTGGGCAACAATACTGTATTTACCATGTATCTGTAACTTGGATTCCTTTTGTATTTTCTAAACAACGTTGTAGTGTGGGTTACACCATTTCTGTGCCCAGTCTCTCAAATGATTGTTGTTCAGAGTTTTGAAGATATTGCAATGAGTAACGTCAAGAGGACTTATTCCGAAAATTGGACTATAGTTCCTTTCAGCAAGTAGTCACAAGAAAAGATGTAGTGATGGCAGTTTAATATTGAACGACACAATAAGTCGCAAGTCCAATATCTTAACGAGTACAGCTTTCGAAGAGCGTAGTAGCTGGGACATGTATTTTTGGACTATACCCACATTCAACTGGTGAAAGTAAGGAACACCCTCAGTTAACATCGCGTGAGTATGATTCAGACCTACATCGCTTCTCTAGTGACGATAAATAAAAAATAAATCACAGCCATATTCAATCCACTAGTGGATGAGGCCTCTCCCCGAAGGGAGGAGTTGGTCTACTGCTCCCACGCTGACCAGACGGGTTGAGAGAGAAGAGCCGAAGCTCTCACTGTGATCGCTATTTCCCATTATATCAAGGCTGGTGTCTCCTATACAACAGATCTCATTGTATAGGACACACACATATAGTTGCAACATGTAAACCATTGCGTTGGTAATATAACACCTAGTATTAAGGTGTATTTCGATTATCCATGCTTTCAATTATCAGTTACTTTGGGTATCTTGAGAGGGATAAAGCGATCAGAGCATGGAACTGACCAGCAAATCTCCTTGTCGAATTTAGGTCCGGAACCCGCGGCGTTACAAGAAGCTCACATCTTGTAAACTTTTTGTTTTTAATATAGTGCTTTACACTTAAGGATATTTTGAGCTTCGCCTTCTTTGTATTATGCAAAAATGTTGAAAAGTTTTTCCTTTCATGATCACGTGGCCCAATGTCATTGTACGTACGTACCAGACACACACACCAACATGTGCTTAGTGTCATGACCTCTGGTCATGCCGGTGGTCAACCACATTGTAATGCATAATGCACGAAGTTAAAGGAACAATATGTCATCATATCTCATCGAATGCCCACAGATTTTAATGTTATCCACTGTTACACGCGTCTGAAGTACAACAAACGTGCGCCGACCACCACCACCAAACAGACACACGCACATATGTACACGCACAATTGATCACCGTCCTGCGTTACATGTTGTGTAATCAGTTTCATATAGTCTTCTTCGAGTCCAGATGTCACTTCTGATCCATCTCACAAGGGATTCTCACATTCGAATTGTGACGCAAGAGCCTCGCAAACAATGCAGAACAGAATCAGCAATATTCCCTACAGTGCAAAAGGAGGGAGATGGTATATGAATACATATATGTACGTATATTTTGACAACAAATGAGGTGTGGGGGAGAAGAAGAAGACCACTTTCATTCTTGTGGGGACTGAAGTGATTTCCGTAGGGTGTCCGTGTAACGATCTGCAAAACAGAGGGACGCCCACTTCACTTACGACATCAGACGGAGAAGATAAGTGGGTTGTTCGTTCAAAGCGGAAGTGCTGCGGCTTCTGACAACGTATTATGAACAGCGAATGAAAAAATATAGCAATCTTAATACATTGTACACTTATGAACACTGCAGCGTAGTAATAATTTCAGAGCAAAGGAGCTCTGATCCTATATAGAAACCTATATTTCTATAATTGTATGTATAATAAATATGGTTGTGCACGTGTATAGTATGCAATTAAAGTTCAGACGTTCCAATATATGTAATAAGTACGTTCTGAAGTACTTTGTTGGAAAATCCGTAAGAAGCCTTCGTTCATAGAGGGTGTCGCACAGTGAACGCAACGAATACTGCACTGCTTTATCTGGCTTTTAAGCCTGGATAATTCCCACTTGGAATCAACACTAAAATTGGGGAGCCCCCAGAGGGTATCGAACCAGATACCGCTCACACCAAAAGCGATACCATTCTGCCGTTTACCATTCTACTAGGTAGAAATTTGTTGTAACACTCAAATATAGTTTACCTATTTGAAGGATGTTTTAGAAGTACTCAATCTTATGATTCCTATCCGTCATAGTCATGCATTTCTTAATCTGTATTCTGAAACTTAGTAAATTTCCAACTCGAACATCATTAAACCGAAAGGAACTTGAATGAATGAACCAAATTGTGTTTCTTTTACTTCTTCCGACTTTGTTGATGAGCTTCGATCACCAATCCAATAGCGAATTGTGTGTACTTCTTTCCTAAGGAACATGAAAATCAAATGGTAATGTTTAACTTCTTAAATTTATGGTGCTAATCCTACCAGCAAGACTCGTGGGGCAGGCGCAGGGCCAACGCCGGCCCAGCTATTACGTGGTTGGGCCACCCTTGGCTCGACGTCGGCCCGACTTGCTGATAGGGAATGTATATGGTAAAGTGACCAGCTTTAATGAGACATATTATCTTAGAATTTATTGGTAAAACTTATTGTTTGTAAACGGAATCGAACACAGAATTACTTCATGTCATGCTGCTTAGATCTTTTTGAGAATAAAACAGTCAATTGAAACACAAATATCGGTATATCAATGCGCTCATGAGAACTAAATCCATAGCTCGGCTTTTTGTTTGTTGCGTGTGTCAGCGACTGTCTTATTTGTTTTAAGAGGCAGTAATTGTTTCTAGTATTCATCCTCAACAAACAGGATGTTTCTTTTCCTTGCCGATATAACATGATACACCTGTTAGTTAGTATAAAAATGACCACGCCCCTCTCGTTCTTTATCCAGACCTTGGCTTTGAATCAAAGGAAAGTGAAAACTGGTGCATACGACGGAGGAGGACTTGCTCTGCTCCCGGGGACATCCTCCTTCCTTGTTCTTTCTCTCTCGACGACTATAAAAATGAACATCATCAGCAACCGTTTGTTGTAGTGGCAGATTCCCAAAGCACGTGCCACTACCTTCAAACTCACTGCCCACAAGCACATCCACATCCAGATCTGAAAGAAACATCTTTCTTGCCTTAGTAATTGCGCTACAGCTTCCACATCATTTCCGGACCACTTCTTATACAAGGTGGCGGGTTGTGGAACAGACCGTTTGATAATATACCATTACCTCTACAACATGTAAATGTTTCTGCATATTCTAAATACTTTAAACATTGGATGCTCTTGTAGAACAAGGAAACGCAACATCCCGTTACATCAGTCTAGTGAATAAGAAGGCTTTTTATTAACAACCTCATTTTAATGATACGAACTGGAAGATCCCGCAATCTACACAAAAAACTGCCAATGGCTAACTGAAATTGCGGATGTAAACTGGACTATCTACTATGCAGAGTACCCAAGGTCAAAAGCATCCCTTTCCTCTTTACGTAAACTTTTCATCCTTTCATCAAACACTGGTAAAAGATTCAAATAAATTGTTTGTTCCCTTCTAAATTTTTAGCACAAGAGACTTCACTGAAAAATTTTTGGTAAACTTAACAGGCGCTTACTTTTCCGAGAGAAACATCGGAAAATTCAGTTAAACCCATAACAGACTGTGGATTTTTCTGTGAAGCTAATACTGTAGAACTTCTCGCGCTTCATGCGGGAGATGGAGACTATACGCAGCTATTATTTGAATTAACCACGACAGTTACAAGTTGTTGCCCACTTACTCCTATGCCACCGATCAGACAATATTTTTACACATGAGAAAAAAAGAAGTGTTTTCGAGAAAGTACAAAGTAGTATTTACTTTAAAGCAATGCAATTAAAGTTTACGATAAAAATTAAAGAGTTTATGCTAAAGTAAAAGATATAGTAAAAATAAAAGAATTTATAGTAAAACAAAAGAAAAGAATTTATGGTAAAAGTAAAAGAATTTATAGCAAAATGAAAGAATTTATAGAAAATAAATACTTAATATTAACTGAGACTTCTTATTACTTTTAGTAATAAGAAGTCTCAGTTACCCAGCATATAGAATCACAAGCTGGCCGTGAAGCTGATGAAGAAAAGCTGACTGACAAGCAAGTGCCCTAGGTTTGATTCCCACGCAGTCCAACCCGATTCAATTTATTTCTTCAAGTATTTTTTAGTTTACACGCATTTAGATTCAAATAATAGATAAAACAAACGTAAAAAGACAGAAAAAGTGCCTAGTTCTGAATGGCTAGTCAGCTCAAAGATTTATCAAGGAATGAGTTGCCGACGTCACCTATCTAATGCACAAATTAAAGGAGGACAACCCCCTATCTTCCTAGTCCTCATCTCGAGAAATAAGAGGGGAAAAGAGAGAGAAAGAAAAACTCCCTCCGTGCGACGGACGGTCGTCCACCACCATCCAAACGAGTTTCTTCATGCAGGATGTGACAAGAACAAGACTTCGTCATCACCCACAGAGAAGTAAGTGACGTGCAGTGAATGAAATTAACTTTCTACGTAATTAAATGATAAGGGGTCCACCACACACACACAATAGTCATCTAGCTATAAGAAGAACAAGCTCTTGTGTACTGTATATGATGCAGAAAAGAAGATGGGAACTTGTCAAGATAAAAAGAAGGCCATTGGAACGAATATCTGGCTCTTAAAGTATGTGTGCTATGCTACCTAGCAGTTCGACGTCATAATTTTTATTGTATCGAATCTACAATTGAGCAGCGGTGTCAGAAATCGTTTTCTCTTTATGTAACGGGAAAGGAAATTTAAACTTCTATTTATGAAATTTCTTGTGCAGTAACTTCAAGATGCAATTTTCGAACCATATTTTCTTTAGAAAAATAATTATAATACAGCACAATGCGCTATTATAATAAGTTCCGTTTGTTATACGGAAATGCCAGATTTTTTTCCTTAAAAACTATAGTTGCCACGGTCTTATTCCCGACTTGACTCCGCCTACGTGACCTTCAGATCACGTGTTCACACTGTTGCCAAGTTAGACTCCCACAAATCTTCTCAGTTACATATATCGTTCCCGCCTTTTTTCGTTCTATAATCAGCAACAATGTAACTTTAATTTGTATGGGCCATTTTTATTAACTTTGACTTCGGTCCATCACGACTATGAATGTGATACTAGTTAAAATTCACATCCATACCCAGCCGGGATTCGAACTCGGGACCTTCGAATCGCTGACTTAGCACCCCAACCCACATGGCTACCAGGTCGGGTCAGCAATAATGTACTATTAAAAACTGTTTTGTTACGATATTCAATCAAACAGCTAAAACGCTACTACATATACAAGCTTTTATTTAGTAAATGTGACAACAGCGCGGATATTTTGTTTTGTGTCACGTTACCAGTAGCGAATGACAGGGATGTTGTCGTCTGCTATTTGTGTTGCTTCTCCGTGATTACAGGCCGGCTGGTACATCACGACAACCTTAAATATTCTTTGGTTTGACACTTGTCAAGACAATCATTAGTAAAGGTACTTTCAAGTCTTAATAAGCAAGACATCCCATACATTTCTGAACTCCTACGTCACTGTTCATGATCCAGACAAAATTGTTACCGATTATTTTTTCACAGGAACACATACACTTCACACACACATCAATAAATTTTCATCCTTTGGTAATTTGCCATGTTGTTTGAAAAGGAGAGTTTGAAGTAGACGGAGTTATTAGCAACTGTAGTGGAATTATATTTTCCAGTAGGCGCACCGTTAAAAGTCAATGACGTGCTAAAAAGTCAGTTTGTAACATCAGTTTTTAGAGAGACAAACAATGATAGGTGTTTTATTCTCTGTTGTAGCACTTAACATTCATTGTTCACTCAATACAGCAGCTTTAACAGAATGCAAGACCTAAGAAAGAAAAGAGGCAAATACTTTTGTTATTATAGTGGTTAAAGTCCAGCAAAGGTACTACTTTTAAGAAGACAAAGATTACAGTATAAGCAAGAATACTTTACCCCTTTATCGTTCGAAAATATAACAATACGAGCAATTGTTTTATCTGTAAGTGCTTGTTATTATTATATCTTGACCGGAACGAAATTGCGCTATAGAATATAAAACGGTAGGAAACAAGATCAAGGAGAACCTTTCATTTGACAACCTAATATTGCTTTACAACTAAAATCAACAACAGTTAAAAGTTTCCGACAGTATATGCAACGCAATATTACTGAAAAATTATCTAAAATTGAGAATGTCCAATACATCAGATGTTGAAATGTAAAGAACAACTGTAAGAAAGGTAAATGGTAGTGCTACCGTACCGTACGTCGTTAATTCATTGTTGATAGTGAGACAAGTAAGCAATCAGTCTTCAAACAATTTATTTCAAAGTAATTTGTTATGACATTAGGGGCCCCCAGGGTTCGAAGCTAGGACCATTACTATTTCTAGTGCTCACAATGACTTGTCTAATCATATCATTAATTCTGGGCAACGTCTCTTTTGGAGATGACTTTAAAATATACATGCAAATAAAATCACTGGATGATTAAAACATTTTCAACAAGATGTAGATAATGTCATAATATGGTGAAACAAAAATATATTAAGGGTAACTAAATACAATTTGAAAAGAATAGGCCAAAAATAGTAGTGCTGGAAATAATTGTAATAAAGGAGAAATACCATTATGTGGACCGATATTATAAAGTTTAGAAAAATATTAATGGAACGTTTGGCAACATATCTTCACATCCTAAGAGCGCCTAGCACTCTTAAATTTGAGCAAATAGAACTTCCATACCTAATTTTATGCGTTCAATTACGTTGTGGTATACATGATATTTTAAAGAAAAGGTTATCAATTTTCAGAGTTCTCATCAAAGTCAGCTAAAAGGAAAATCAGTAAACACGAAGATAGTCTCGAAAACGAAGTGTCTCAATGCATGTGTCACTAGTACCCTTTTGCTTCCATTAATGAAAGCTTTCTAGCTGTTTTCTTTAATGCCCTGTATATGCTGCTAGGAATTTGCTAAGAGGGTAAACTGGAAACACATAAAGTCTTAAGTTTCTCAGAATTTTCATGAATAGCCATGCAATACACAAGTCCATTTATTTTTGTAATTTAAAAAAAAAAATTAAAAGAAACACCAAACGAACCGGGAAAGAAAAATAAGAAGCTACCAGAATATGGAAAGGTAAAACTTCCGCATGTTTCTTCCTTGTGCCATCCCGTAAAAAAGAAGTGACCACGCCTTCACAAGTTTACATTCTTCGTATACTATGTCCAGTATCTACACTCACTCACGCAAGCACTCGAAAAAGGTTTATTTTTCTTATAACATACGAATAAAATAGTCATGATAACTGCTTTTAAAAACAGGTAATCATGGTTGCTCAAAATTTAAAGAAAAAATGAAATTCCTTCCCAAGAAATGTCTACATCAAAAGAAAACTTAGAATGAAACAGAAATATAAGCATAATATACGTAATATTATATTTTCTGTTTACATAGCTACGTAACATCTTTTGTAAGTGTGAAAGCGTTAAGTCTTTTTAATAACATTATTTACGCATGAATTATAAACTTCTTTACGTATTTTTCTCTCATCGTATGAGTGTCAGAAGACATGTCAAGAGATCTATTGTTAAATGTGCATGTACTTCGCTATATTTGAACAAGAATGTTAGATGGCTTTCTCAAAATCTTAAAAACAAATAAACTAGCACTCAATTGCTTTTAGAAATAATGCAAGAATGTCACAAACATAATTATTTCCTTTTCTAAAAAAATCTTTTATGGGCATTTACAGGCAAGTAACATCAAAGCCCGCAGCTAGTATGAGTGGTGATCCTCTTGTCTCACTATTCCAAGGGTATTGAAGAGAAAGGTAATACAATTTATCTCAGTACTATATCAACATTCGTCTGGTGAACTAAGTGAAAAAACGAATTGCTCTGAGCCGTATGAAATTGTGAGTAACGAAATTTTGGAAACCTTTGAAAAGTGGACTTGAAGGAGATTGCGAGAAATATCAGAAAACACTGGAAACTGTTCGCGAGTACTACTGAAAATAATATAGGAGAGAACATGAAACTGGTTAGGACATTGCGTAGGTACACAAAAACTGTATATTGAAGGATGTAAACTTAGAGAAAAGATGATGAGGAAGAAAAATAATTCAAGCAAAATCAAAGGATGAAGCGTAAGACTAGGATGGTTAATCTTGCTTGGAAGGACCAGCCTATGAGCAGAAAACTAATAATGATGATAACAATTCATCCCCCTTGAACCAGTGGTTAAAGCACACGCACTGGAGAAGCTTAACGAGTTCGAATCACGTCCATACCAGTAATCCTGACTGGAGTTTCCCCAGCTTAGGTCGTCTCTGCCATTTCAGATCAAAACTGTGAAATAAAATAACTAAATGGTAACAATTAAAACATGGAAGAATACGCTTTTGATACCAAGAATTTGTCTACTGTTGTCAATTGTTGTTCACATGTAGTTGACTGGAATGATATGATAGGCTTGTTCATGGTACTATAACATGTGAGAGCAAACGAGAGGGTTAGTTGTGTATTATGTGATGATCGGGTAGAGGAAAACTGAACTAGGCGGTCAGGAGGGGGATCAAACAGCAAAGAGGGAGAGAGATACAATGTAAAAGGGCTCGAATATGTGAGCACAGCTACTGATTGAAGAGGAGTTCCTTTATTGCAAGTAACGGGTCGGTGGTCTCACGAATTGCATTATTAATAACTGACAGCGCATTAACCCACGAGCTTCGAATGCCTCTCTTGGGGGCTGTCACTAGAGGGCTCCGCACTCGCCTTTTTAAAAAAAGTCAATGATTACCCTACTTATCCTTGCAACGAATTATCGACGTTTTTGTAGCGAAGGATCTATTACACATAAAATCTTATTCATTGGTCTTTGTGGGCCACCCTGTAATCAAATTGGGAAGGAAGATAACATTGCACACTATAGGAGACCCGTTTTATTTCTTGCTCTATGTTAACGGCATCCCTAAGATATCTAGTGTTACTTCTTGTACGCACGATGATGATGTATCTTCTGATATTCGATTGTTTCTGGGCAAGGTGAACCGATGGCATTTTACTATTGCATTTCATTGGATAGAAAAACCCTAAGGGTGTTTTTCGAACCACCACGTACAACTTATTTCCCCATAAATTGAACCCAAGGACTATTGAGCACAAGGTGGGTGGTTCGGAATGCACTGCAAACAGAAGGGTCCATCCGTAGGGCGCCATCTCTATGTGATGGAAGCAGGGACCGATCTAGAATTTTCGAGAAGGGGACCGCAGGTCTGAAGGGACCTTTTCGTTATTTTCCGATAAATGATTTTCTAAATATAAGTTTATCATATTACCACACATAGTTTCATCATGGAATATGGATTCGGTATCCCCAAACGTTGATATTTTTAGACAAAACTCATTATTCCGCAAGGAAATGGAAGCTTTCTCTGAGGTAATGATAAAAAACTAAAATATTTTCCCTTAACGGAAGGCAGAGTCGAATCACCATCGGTTTATCCAGTGATTCTGCCAGACACCCTCCCCCAGATATGGGTGTCATTCTGCAAATTCTCGATCACTCTCCGGTTAAAATCTATACTCGTAGAAACCCTGATAAACTCTACTTCACCCCCAATTGGATATTTACACCTATCCGAACTGAAAATCCTGGCAGAATCCCTGGGTTCATCATACTCAGGGACTTTTGACTCATTAATCTACCTTCGGACAGAATTATTATGACGGTCACCGTTGGTTACTAAATCAAAATATAAACTTACTATTTTAAAAGAAATCTAAACTCGTCAACGTCACAGTGAAAACTAAATGCATGTAAAGGTATTTGCTCAATAACAATGTTAGTAATGCTTTTAACAACCTATTCACTAATTTTCTGCACAATCACCAAAGGGAAAACTAAAATAAAACAGGGTGGAATAAAGAAAAAAATATATACGTAAAAAATACGAACAGTCTGGAAGCGGAACCAAACATCAATAACCATCTGCTGTTAAGGTCGGATACGCGCTAATCAAATAAAAGCGAACAAAAACCAAACAATCTCTCCATCTTTCCCCCTTGAGTAAAACAACACCTCTGTCAACATTAAATCTATGACAAGAGTTTGTTTGGTGCTTTGGTATGAAATAAAGCATCGTGAAGACCGAAAGAGAGCGAGAGGGAGCGCGCAAATTCCTTGTTACATCACGTGATGAAAACTTGTGGGAAGCGTGGTTGTGGTAAAGAAAAAAGAATGAAGTAAAAAAACCGTAAAGAAGCTAAAAGAAAGAAGGCAAGCAAATTCCTTTCTCTTAGAGGGTAAAAGAAAAAAAGAATTAGAAAAAAAAAGAGCCCTCAACAAGTCACCTCATAATGAATTTAGTATGGTGGTCGAAGGTAGGCAGGAATCAACACAGTTTGCTCAATCGTTGAGAGAGCTCGCCGCAGGCACTATTTTCTACTTCTTTCTGTTGAACTTTTTTTTGCTTCTTTATTTAGCAACGATGGACTTCTGCTACATTTTTTCTTATCGGTTAACTTATATACTCTTTTGTCTCCCAGAGCGATGGTGATCATTGATTTAATCAAAGCACAAAAGGAGAAAAAGAAAAGATCAAAAGCTTTTGAGAACTAAATTACTAGTCAGATAATTGTGAAATGTATGCATAAGTTCACAAAGAACCACAGCGAAGACAAAAAAAACAGCTGAAAAGTCGTAAAAATAACAAATGAGAGATGTCGAATTGTGGTTATATGAAAATTTCTTTTCATTTGCAACCACAGCTGCGAAAGAAGATGAGAAATGCCACATTGGAACACCAGTTTCTATTGGCTTTGAGGCAAACTATTTTTAAAAGAAAAGAGAAAAAATGTAACTTATAGTTTAAGATACACAAAATCAAGCAATATCATCACTTTTATTTGAAGTAGCACTTTATTCATTTCTTGCTGTTTATATCTTTGTGTGTAATTTTTAAGAACAAGAAAAGCAATTCTAATCGCATTTATAGAAATAACAACGATTGTAGGGTGTGTATATATGTTGCTTCAGCAATTGTACATCTGTGTTTGATATCGTTCCAACCATTAAGCATGAAAATGCATTCTACCATGCCACTTTTCAGCGTATATATATATATATCAAACGTTCCGTAATATAGTTCTTAAACAACTTTTTATCTTTTTAATATCCGTTCCATCAGAATGATTACAGAGGAACTCAAATACAGTTGTCAGCGGACATAAGTTTTTAAATACTATACTGTCATATAGAGTGCTTTTTCTATTTTTTTCTTTTTTTGTGTGTGTGTAAAAAAAAACAAAGTTCCAAGAATGAGTCACAAGAAAGCAGATGAATTTTTGGCTATTTTTATGCAATATGCGGCTAATGAACTCGCATGAACTTTTTTTGATCACTTTGATTCTTTTGCTCTTGGCTAGAAAAAGATCAAATTGTTTTGAACAATGTATTGGTCAGCTATGTTTATTGATATTTTTCCAAGCGTCTTATGCAGTTTCACCAAGGGAATACAAAGATAGATCTTATGGTAAAGGCCGTGACGATTCATCATTGGGGACAAACTGTGTAATCCCGGTGATTATGATTTTGAGATTTACCAAAATATTTCCTTGTCTTCCTATTATCGAGATACAGCTTATATATCTAGATTATTGAGTTCAGCTTGAGTCATTATTTAGGTTCATAAACATTCACACTCTATCCGAGACTCGAACCAAGAACCTTGATTACGTCGGTCTAACACACCACACGAAAACCACAGTTGGTGTCCTTCTCGAATACGAATGTACTTACACTGGAAATAACTTCCAGATATTGTAGTAAGTTTTCAACTTCGCAAATGATCAATATCCTTGTTGAGTAAAAGACCAATAGTAATTATGAAATCCAAAAAGTACCTGGGTATAAATCTTGAACTTATGTTTCCAATTACATAAATTTATATTCAAGATTGAAATTGCAAATAAGTTTATTCTGTACTATCAAATTTTGTTTACTCTTTGCACTCGAATGATCAACGAAAAATTAGTGCTGTGCAATTTTCGAATTTTGGTATCAAACATATATTAGAGTTGCTGAATCGAAGAGAGATCGATCGATATATGAAAATATCAAACATTAGGCCTACATATCGTTCCTATTGAAAAATTGTTGGAAACCGAATATCGTAAATATCATTGGAAATCAGTATCGTTCATATCAAAATATCGTTGGACATTGATAGTCGATGTATCGATATATGATTTTTATCTACTTCGATATTGTAACTGATATATCAACTGATCGATCGACATTGAGAAATCACACAGCCCTACGGAAATGCCGAAACATACGATGTATTGCGACTAAATTGTAGTAACAAAATTATCAACATACCCTGTAACACTAAAAGTTTTCGATTCTTATGAAATTTTTAATCGCACCCGTTGTTACGTGCATAATTATGTTTAAACTAGGTTGAGAATTCCCTCATTCACATCATACAGAAGAGACTACATTAGGATAGGCAGGCAACCATGACAAAGGAAAACAAAAGCAAACGTTGCTGGGGTCAGGACTATATGGTCTGTGTGCAAAAGTTTAGAAGCAAAATATTACTCTCTACGCTTCTAGCATAAAACCGTAACCAAGGAGCTTACTATTGGGGGCAGGGGGTGGGGGTGGAAGCCAAAACAGCAGGTAACTCTAGGTGAGTATTTGTCTTCCACTAGACGGGATATAAGATTGGTTTTTTTATAGTATAAAAAAAATCTATAAGATAAAAATCCGAAAGGACGGTGTATTATCTAAACAAAGAAGCCAACCATCAAAGATGACATTTTTATTTATTGCACAAGTTTATCTCCAGGAATATTCAATTTCCTGAAGTTGCGAGCTGAATCATTTGTTTGAACAAATCTGTTTATTATTGTTCCGCAGAGACTGTATATGCTGCGTATGATCAGCTGGATTGGAAAGAGTTGACTGTTTGTAGGGGAGGTTGTATGGAAAAGAGAAGCTGTGTCATGTGTGTGTCGGTGTGTGTGAAAGAGAGAGAGAGAGAAAGAAAGAGAGAGAGAGAGAGAGAGAAGAGAGAATAGGTGCTTTGGAAAACCTCTCTTGGGAGTGTAATGATTCGCGCTTTTGCCTCCCGCAGGTGAATGCTTATTTGTCTCTGCTCCGAAGTGCTTCAGCCGTAGACAGTTGGAGCTCATTTCAGTCGACGGGAGGCCAGCCACAGATGAAGTGGCCCTGTGCCGACGATGGGTTTCAAAACGGACAGAAAAAGATTAATTTTCTTCCTGTAAGAGGGAATGGAAGGACATATTCTTTTTTTTCTTTTTCTTCAATTTTTATTTTTTAATGTATCCCTTTCAAAAAAGAAGAATTTCAAGAACTCCTTGAATTCGAGGTAGGATGTCACCTGCTTGCCTAAATCTAGAAAGCTGATTTCATATTCTTCTCTAGAGTTCAAAAATAACGTTTTATGTTTCCCCACCATAATGCATCATGTGTGCTTGTGGTGTCATCAGAATTAACAGGGTCCATTCCAGTGATATCCAACCTATTTTTCTCAGCTATGATGTCACAGATGTAAACAAGATATGAACATGTAACACGAACACTACGAACCAAAAAGGTCGGGGTTGGAGTTACAAATATTACTATGTAAAAGGATAAAAGCAAGTTCTATTTATCATTAATATGGATTGTTGTATTCTTTGTGTTTTGTTTTATGCTTACCACTTGACGCAAAAAAGAAAAAGAAAAAAAAACTTTAATCTGACAATGGGAAGGTGAATTGTGTTCTTGTAATCTGCGAAATAGTCCTTATTTTTCTTCGTGTATGACATTTTTAGACACAAATGAGTTAAAAGAATAACATACTGACAAGATAAGCATCTCGTTTTCATCTTAATTTAAGAGACTTATGACTTTATAACCCAAGCAGTCGCACATCTCAGACAGAAGTAACTTCTTTGCAACACGCCGTTTCATCTCACAGAGATTCCTAAGTATTCAAAATTGTTTCAATATCCTTCTTTTTTTTTTTTTTTTTTCAAAAGTCTAAAAGAAACTGAGGGTAAGATTAGTACTGACTCTTAAGATCAGACGGAAAGGAAACTAAGCAGTCTTGCTACAAATATTAAGATTGCTATGTTTGTTGATTTTAATATTAGGATGTGTGAACGGCATGATTAAGAAAAAAGACATTTAAAATTGATTAAAAAGCTGTTTTAAAAGGATTTCTTTTTAATCAAAATTGCGTAACACTCCACGTAGTACTTACTCTTTAAGAACTATAGTTTAGGAAGTATTATACAAACTGGGAGATTTCCGTAAGTGCCACTATGTCATTCTTGAACCAGGGATAGATTTCGGCCCTAATCCAGCTTCGTCCTGCAATGCCAAAAGCTTCCAGACGCCTGGGAGGACAAAGAAAAACCAAAAATGTATTATACTCCCAGTAGAAAGTAGTCTCTTGGAAGCAGTAGGCCAGAGCAAAAGAGAAACCGAAATCCACCCCTGCTTTTAACGACATTTATAGATAAGACAGTTTATATATGGCCACCGAATCGAAGTGATTGGTCCAACGGTCAGGTGGAAAGAGGTTGATAACTTGATTGAATTATAAAATGAATATATTTGACTGATTCAGGAACAAGGTGATGGAACAGGTGATGATGATGGGTGTTCTGTACGAAGGCAGGTGCTGACCCCAAGGACCCGGGCAAGGTGAACCAATTGTGTTTTGCTACTGCCTTCCATCATGGAACACGAAGAAAATAAAATTAAAGAAAATTGGATAAAATAGTACTACAAGCTACAAGATCGTATCATTATCTTCAGATGTAAGGGACAAAGCGACATGCAAACTAATAATTTTGGTAATTGTAATTAAAAATATGGTCGAGGATGGCAGTAGGCCAGCACATGATACCTCCGCCCCTGCAATCCAGCAACCAACATCACTTGTCAGATTGAATGGTTGCCTATGTGTTGCATGACTGTATTTCCTTCCACTTATCACCAAAACTATTCTCCTATCATTCACTCTTCACTATACGAGGGGTTTGTTGGAAGTCACTTTTGCCTCTTTCTGTCTGTTTTATGTCGTGTACTCTGCTACGGACACAATTAGACAATATATTTTGTAGTATTTAAGCTGTTAGAATGTCAACAACAAAAAACATTGCCTTGGAAAAAAAAAACTCTTTTCAAAAAACTTGGTGTTTTAAATTATTAATTACTAATATATCTTATAGAAGCCATCATTTACGATCGTACTTACGATTTACAGAATGCCATTTGTGCATCATACTCTAAGCAATGTTCGAAACACTTACCTATGGAAGAAGAGAAAACATTCACATTAATCATTTCACCAATGTTACTGTAGACATTATATAAAACATATACACAATACTACTGCATTAAATCAGTTCTGTACTAAGATATATTCACGTTAAAAATTTGCAATACATGCTCTACTATCTCTCTTTACTTATGCATTTAAAAAAAACAACGTATGATGTGTTTGTTGCGATATAGGGTGTTCGAAAAGCATATGTAGGGTATGTATCACGATGTCATGAAAATAACTATGTACCTACATGATAGTGAGGACAGAACGAAACTCCGAATTGTTCTATTGTTATTGAATAATAATCTTAAGAAAATATTCTAACAGTCAATAAAATGCCCCCCCAAAAAAGAATGATTTAATCATATATTTAGAAAATTGGTAGATTAAATGTGTTTTAAAAGTAAATATCTAAAAATACGATCTATTTCCTGGAACAATAATATGAAACTATGTTGCAGTATAACAGTATATTAATTACGAACGTGATATTTCGTGCATTACATTAACTTTTATAATTTTAAATTGCATATTTTTAAAAAAAATCTCACCTAAGGCAGAATATGGTGTAGATATGAATCCTAAACTTAAAGAATTAAAAACCAAGATATGCATGACATACTACATAAAATGCATACTTTTATTGCCCACAGGAATAAGTCATCACCAGTATTTTTTTTATTAATGATTTATTTCATTTTAAATAATGATAAAATGATTATCAAAAGATTCGATTTCATCATGAGAGACCACCAATAACTATACATCATCAGCCACAAGGTAAACTAATAAAAAACTGAAGATTTTCAACATTGATAGGTATGACTATTACAAAGCAAAATGGCAATTAACCTGGAAAATCCCGATGTCATTCTTTTTATCTTACAACTCAACAACTTACTGATGTGATAGTATCTCATACAAGTTTCATCTCAACCGGAAATGATCAAAGTTAGAATCTCACATTACAAGATATTAATTCAACTTAACCATATTAACGAGACAGAACAAAACAGAAAATATTAAAGTAGAAAAAGATATTCAGAGAAACTCGCTCTCCTTAGTTTCTTTTTCCCCTACTTTTTTTAAAGTATCACAAAAACAAAACATTAAATTTGTATTACAATTTTGAGTTCTTAGAGGTTTAATAACTGCCAACATATGAGATACATTTAACACGAATCTATGTGACGATATAAACTTTCGAAATTTTTAATGTGAAAGGAGAAATTCCAAAAGTAATTCATAGATATATCTTCACTATTCAACATTTAATTTTTATCTTGTTTTCCTCTCTCTTTTTTTTTTGTGTGTGTGTGTTTCTCTTTTTCTGTCACTGAATTCAGTTCTGTTCCTTTTATGTCAAAGAATTTAGTTTTTCTCCTTTTTGTACTGAATTTAGCCTTTTTTTTTTATTTCTCTCTTCTCTTGCACCTTCTTTTGTATTAATTATTTAAAAAAAACTTGGAAATAAAATGGTTGATCGAGTTCTATTGATGGTCGATAATCTTGAGCTTTATAAAAGAATAGGAAATGGACGTTCAACCTGTTGCTATGAAGAAATTGCTTAGTATATAAAGGTCAGTCACATTCGGATATTATTCATTGTTATGAATATTACACAAATACGTATAATTCAATGGTTAATATCTTTCCCTTTCGAGGTGCAAAGCACAAAGAGAATATTGCGCATTTGTAATAGTGGTAAGTCGAGATCATAATGCAAATGCCTGACAGAAAGCATCGTAGATCCGTCGCCTTTAGCCACTAAACAGATCTCCCACCGAGAAGAACATTACACAGCATGGTGACACAGGGTCCAAGCGTTTATGCAAATGAATTATTGAATGAAATCAAGGGAACGGTACGAAGCTTTAGCTACATACATACCAAACAGAAACAAGTAATATTATAAAAAAGGAAAGGTGTTTTGTAGTACCATATCGTGATAGGAAAATATCATTTTGAAGCTATAAATCATTTATGAGTATGCGTAGTGCGTATATAAGGTGCGTTTCTGAATAAGATGTGTGTGTGGGCACGTGTGTTTAGGCAATAGGCACGTGTGTGAGTTTTATTATAAGCAAAAACAGGGATTTTATTATAACTAAAAATAGGAAATAAACTTTTAGAAATTCTTAAAATAAAAGCAAACATCCAAATACAACACGAATAAGACGTATTTACAAAATCCCATGTACTTCCAGTTGAAATATATTGTAGAACTTCTGTACTTTAGATGCTAAGTTTCTCATAACTTTCATATTAATAAAATGTTGTAAGTACCCTGTATTTGTAACCACGTTATTTACTGAAATTGTAATACTGCTTTATATGTTTATCAAAGTACTGTGTGGGAAAAACTTCTGCAAAAACCAATCGATTCCTCGTTAAACGAGAAAATCCAGAACGTCAAGGGAGGCATTTTCTCTTTCTTTTACGATATTTTCTTAAAAATGGGTGGATATAAAGGGTGGATTTGAGGCACATCAATATTATTATTGCTTTTACTCTTTCCATCTCAGGTACGGATTCCTTGTCATGGCAACCCACAAGAATGGAAGAACATTATAACAAAGGAGGCCATAGCATTGGATGCGATAATAAACGTCTTCTCTTTTCTCACAAACAAAGCAAATGAACCATCGCCAAAGAAACACACCTAAAAGAATTTTAAGTCTGCTATTAATCGCGTACCGAACAATTAAGGGAACTAAATTTAATCAGATCTCAGGTCATGATATACAAAAGTTTTTTTTTTTAAAGTTACCAATAACCACTGATAATTCGTTCTCTTGGGGTCCAGGATGATAAAAAAATACATACTTTTCCTCTTTTATGGCCTTCAGCCTTTAGACTACGAGGAAGTTTGATAATAAAGTAAAAAGAAAAAGCTGCTGTTCGTGTGGAAGGGTGAAGGGAAGGTGTTAGAGGGAAAGAATAGCATAGGAACACTACCGAGACGCCCTCTAGAAAAAGCGCCATCTTCCTTTATACCATCTTTCTTGTAGCAGGTGTATTGCGTGGTAGCAACTCATAACATACAGTCGGTATTGAAAGGGGAGGAAAAAATTTCTGTGAGAAACTGCAGGAGACCTGGACACCGCCCATCTCCAATGCGATTTACATGTATCTGTACGTATATCGTACACATATACAAACTGAATATTCTACTGCCACAGATATGGCTGGATCCCCTACTGATTGCTTCTGTAGTTCGTAGTAGCGGTAAGGCGCAGTCAGCCATCGACAGTCACGAAGAACCAGGTCGAGTTGTGGTTGATAGATGTTGTTCTCCATTGCGTATCATAAACACGTAAACCAACTTACGCGCTGGATACGTATATAAAACCAAATTTGTTTCTATTCCGCTATCTGACTCTCACATTTTATAATTAGAACAACTTCGCTAACAAACGTGAATCTTATACTGGATATAATATTAAGCTATCAGGAGAACCTGTTCCTACCCACCATTCAAATCACCAGTTTATTGTTGCAAGCCTCAATTTTCTTATACGAGGATTTTTTTTCTTTTCCTTCATGAGCTATGAAATTGAAATTTACAACAGTGAAAGGCAACATTCGGAAATAACGATTAGCACATAATTCTTCTTCTTCTTCTTGCGA
>JAGDQP010012944.1:0-49023 GCA_022664845.1 Lepisma saccharinum | reverse complement strand
TGTGTGTGTGTGTGTGTGTGTGTGTGTGTGTAGGTGTGTGTGTGTGTGTGTGTGTGTGTATTCATGTATGTATATATGCAGATAGATATGAGGGACCGAAATGATTGCCACAACTGTTAATACATTTATCCCACTGGGAGATGAGACGATCTATTTCAGTCTTGTAGAAAGAGGTAGGTCTCTGACGGATCCACGACCTCACCCACTCTTGCACTTCCTCGTCCGAATGAAACCGACGTCCTTGAATGTCTCAAAAGATTTGTTTTCGAGTTTAGTTTCGATTGCACCCACTCCCATGTCTCTACGAAGTATGGTTTAGCCGTTGCTAGGGTGGTTGCTAGGTTAAACAAAGTCTCAAACGATTTGATTTCGAGTCTAGTTTCGATTGTACCCACTCCCATATCTCTACGATGTATAGTTTGGCCGTTGCTAGGGTGGTTGCTAGGGTCAACAAAGATACTGGTGAGCCTGCACGTCTTCAATGTTAAACCAATGCATTTATCTTATAATGTTATTATATGCGTGAATTTATATCCTTGTGCTTCTATACTCTCAATGTTAATCAAATGGATCTACCATATGTAATGCTATTCTATGGGTGAACTTCCACCCTTGTGCTTCTACACTCTGCATGTTAAACAAATGCATCTACCTTATAATGCTATTATATGCGTTTTCATTTTAACAGCCTCTAAGAGAGCAAGCAACTTCTAAGTGCATATGCCCTGGAAATTAGGCTTCAAAGTTACGCTCGACCGACAAAGTCCCATGTTCGTCCATAGCAACGGGCCATTTGTAAATTTTTCTGCAATGTTTAAAGATTGTTTGCGTATCTTCTGGGCAACTTGAGACAACTTGTATATTTCAGATTTTTTCTCTGAATTTTAGTTTCTGATAGCATTTGTGCCAAAAAAAAGTCTTACGTCGGTTTCGCCACCAAATTGATATTTGGCACTTCAACCCTTGTTACACGCGAAAACCGCTCCTAAACATTGGTGGCAACGTAGTAGCATTAACTTCGTAAATGAACAAAGAATATATGTTGAAATTTTTAACGCGCTGTGCGCATCACCATGGCAACAAGAAGCCATTTTTTTTGCACCTTCCCCTCTTTGGTCACCCATATCTCCGTAACAAACCCCTGCAGCTCCGAACTGAAGCCTTCTTCAGGGATGGGAGATTCAGGTCTCTCGTTTAAAAGAACCACATGGGACTGCGGAGCTTTATTGGCACGCACGGACAAACCGCACTTTCTTTTATTATTATTATTATTATTATTATTATTATATATATTGATTTGAATCATAACTTTGCTCAGAAGGGAGAACAAAACTCGTTGGTGGACGTTTATTTTATCGTGTATTAAGTCTGTCTATGTTTACATAGAAGAGGATTTCATGTTAGTCGGATAGGAACAGGAAATAATATTTGTGAGAATAAGGTGTCTCATTGTATATGGCTCTTAAAATCTTTACGGCTTATGGTGTATTATTATTAACGTTAAATCCCGATATTCCATGACGTCTGTAACACTAGTCATTCGTTTTCTATCCAATATTTTGCTATATTCGTTTAAGCGATTTTCAACTAAACATGATTACATTATTACAAACTACGCACTTAATATTTAATCTATAACGCAGTGGTCCACTGCTTCTTAAACTTTAATAATGAATAATGGGTCCCTTTAACAACCCGAGGAAAACTACAGACCCAGTTCCTCAAAGTATTAACATAAACACAAACTTGTACGTAATGTATACATATACTGTATGTTCTTTACTTTATTCAAACTTACTTGGAATTTAATGCAAATACTGCAAATGTGTGTTACATTAAGAGTGTTTCAGTAACTGATTTGTGAGTCCGGCCAGTCCGTCCGGCCTTTACCTGGATCAAAATACGTTTTTTGAGTGCTTATACGTAGATAAATCATCAGTAAATCGCATTCCTTTCTATCAAGTCTCAACTAAAGGAGAAGTGTTTGAGTGTTCTTCTTTGTCCAGTCCGTCCGGCCGTTCCACTGGACTGATTTTGATCACTCTTTTTTAAAATATCCGGCTTAACACGTAGATGAGCCATCAATAAACCGGATTTCTCTCTCTCAAGCTTGAACTGAGGGAGAAGCGTTTGAGTGTTCTCCCCTATGTATTCCTCTCACAAGCTTTGGCCAGTCCGTTCGGCCGTTCTACTGGACCGAATTTGATCATTCTTTTTGTTAAATATTCAGCTTAACACGTAAATTAAGCATCAAGAAACCGCATAGCTCTCCGTCAAGTGTGAACTGCAGGATAGGCGTTTAAGTGTTCTCCCTTTGTACAGTCTGTCCTGTCGTTCTATTGGACCGATTTTGTTATGATTTTTTGCATATATTTTTCGCCAGTTGGGTTTTGAAATTTTCCATAAATCTATTTTCCCCGTTCGATGAACGGGCCTTCTATCTAGTTTAGGTATATAATCTGATTAAGTTCGCTGGACGTTATTTTTTTTCATACGTCACAGCAGTAGTTTTGTTCTGCGTTTCTTCTTCTTCTTCTTCAAGACTCCTCGGCACGAGGAGATAAATGGAACTGGTAAAATAATGCACCTTTCTTTCCAGTCAATACAAGTATAATATGTGAATTAGTAATAATATGAATAAGTAATGAGAGTACTAAATGAAGTCTATTCGCAACCGGAGTTAGCTTGTTCCCCGGAATAAGCGAACAAAAAAAATTGTTAAAATGTCATGATCGGGTAAGAAGTTAAAAAGGTCTAGTCAGGATAAAACGTCAAATCCGGTAGAGTTGGGACGGATATGGGGCAGAAGTTCGGAAGGAAAAATGAGGGAGAGGGAAATTGTGTAGAATGAAAATGTATAAATGTAAGAAAGGAGTAATGTATATGTGTGTATGTATGTGTAAATGTATGGTTGTGTAGTGTATGTGTATCACAGACGTAGGGTCACACTCCCGCACTAGACACTTCCGCAGAGCCTCGATGTTCACTCGCTGCAATCCGTGGCCGAACTCTGTTCTGCGTTTGGTTTGATAATATTGAATTCATTCTTAAATTGGTTTCTTGCAAATGGTTCCGGTTTCGCTTCAAATGAGTATAGTGCCATTCAACTAGAAAGACTCAACCTAGAACGTAATATGCTCTGATTTAGATTGCCCGTAAGACATTCGTAATTTATTTCGAGTTCCGTTTCTCTGCCCAACAGCCATTAAAGCAAGTTCTATTCATAGCTAATTTAGTTTTCTCCGAAGAATTGGAGTTTGTATGAACGATAAAATAACTATTTTTATACAAATATTTAGAGAAGAAATTATTGCTTTAACTGATTAGTTTATGTAATATACATTTAAGCATTGTAGTTACAGCTCAAGGAATGGTTGCCATACGTTCTAGAATACATAAATAGTCCTGGATTTGAGTAGTAAACAATTGTCTCTCCCGGCTGCGTAAAACTCCAGTATTTTCTAACATTTTGACCCAGCGGCCACTCATTTGGTACAGCATTGACTTCGCTCTCGGGAGGTCCGAGGTGCTTCACACCCTTGCTACATCCTCACGTTTGCATTTGGACCCCAGTCTCACTTAACCTCATAGTATAATTTGTCCGTCACCCTCACCAATTATCACGTTTTCGCTTTCTGCTGGTAGAAAATGGTTTGGATTTCAGTTGTAATTAGGTTCGTGTTTCTTTCACAGCTTTTGGTTTCTCTTCCTGTTTTTTTTTTTTGTTTTGTTTTGTTTTTTTCTATTTTGTTCCGAGAAACAGAAACATTTTAGCTGCATTTGGTTTCAGTTTCCGTTGTAATTAATTCAGTTTCTTTCACAATTTTCGATTTCCGTTTCTGCAATCTTTTGGTTTCTAATTAGGTTTCGAGAAACAGAAAACAACGTAATTCAATTTTTTTTAGCTTCATTTGATTTCAGTTTATTTTCCAGAATTTGGTTTCGGTTTCAGTTGTAATTTGGTTTCGTTCTTTTCACAAATTTGATTTCTGTTTCTGGAATAGTCTTTGGTTTCTCATTCGGTTTCGGGACATCAAAACTAAAGTAGTTCGGTTTCTTTCAGCTGAAGTTGGTTTTGGATTTTTTCCTAGAATTCGGTCTCGGTTTCAGTTGTAATTTGGTTTCGTTTTTTTTTTTTTTTTTTTTTTTTTTACAACTTTTAGTTTCTGTTTTTGGAATTGTGTTTGGTTTCTCATTCGGTTTCGGGACGCAGAAACTAAAATAGTTGTTTCTTTTAGCTGAAGTTAGTTTCGGATTCTTTTCCAGAATTTGGCTTCTGTTTCAGTTGTCATTTGGTTTCGAACTCTTTCACAGTTTTTGGTTTCGGTGTGTGGACCATTTCTGTTTCTGTTTTGGTTTTGAGAAACAGAAACCGAATTAATTTGGTTTCTTTTAGCTGAATTTGGTTTCGTTTACCATCCCTGGTTTGAACTATTCTACATATATTTGAGGTAGGGTTATTTTGTATCTTTATCTCAATAAACCTGTTGGCATTTAGCCAAACATCTCTGCTAGTAGTGTCTGTTAGCGCCCTATGCTTGTCCTTGTGAATTTTCGCAGAAGATATTATCCAACTATACGTGAATTTCTAGCGTTAGTGAAAGAGCACGATCTTAGTGTTCTCCAGCTAGTACTGTTGCAAGCAAAGTCAGCCAGACACTCAACTCAACTAAATCTAATCTTTTCAGACCTCATAATTATAAACTGAGTGATACGTAAGGATTATCCTTCCCCATATAAACTATCATTTCTTAGCAACCGATAGATGAATGTTGTAACATAAAACGAAAGACCCGGTCTCTCAGACCGACATGAGCTTTTTTCATCATTTCATGGATTTTACTATAAAATGGATACAAACATAAAAATAACAGCTGAAAACATTTTTAATAGCTATGGAAACTATTATTAACTCCATAGAAATGGTACAAACCAAAATTAAAATTACTTTTCCTTTTCCAAACAAAAGTGTACCTTGTACACAAGCTGGCGCACAGGTTATGCAAACCTTTCTTTCTGCATTCCCAACATATTGGCAGAGTACAGTTTTTTACCAACTATGGAAACTAATTATTAACACCAAGGAAATTCTACAAACCAAAATTAAAATTACTTTTCACTTTTCAAAAAAGATGCTCCTAACACAAATCTGTCGCACGGGTTATGCAAACATTTCTAGTGCATTCCAAACATATGGGCAGGGAACGCTTGATACATTTGCATGCAGTCTTTCTTTCTTTAACGTAGGGATACTTGCTGAATGTTTTTCTTTTAATCAACTTATCTGAAGGAACTCCTTCGGTATGAGCTTGTTGATTATCTTCATTGATAGTCTTTCTTATGACTTCCTTGACATCACGAGGTAAGTTCGGGATGGGAAGTCTGTTCCTTAGATGGGACTCTAATCAGTTCTACAGCCAGTCTCTTCAGAAATTCAACTCTTGTTACCATAGGCGAATCCCTGTAACAGAGGTGCAAGAGAAATGCATTCACGCTGCATACATTTATCAATCTGTAGAAGACCTCTAATGGCCATCGCCTTGTCCTTCTGTTCGAGGTGTACGTTGCACATTTCATATCCAGCAGGTCTACTCCGCATTTGGTTTCATTGTAAAACATTATTATTTCAGGTTTCTTAGTGCCCTTGTTGATGTCTGTAGTGTGATGCATAGAAGAAATCAGTGTCACTGCCTTGTTCTTTTTTGGTACAAAAGGGTCAATGGTATTCTCTCCATTGAATTCATGGTAAGATGAGCCCACAGGTCGTTTGCTATTTGGTAGAAGTTCTGTTGGGATCACCAACTTATCCTTACGTAGGGTCCCGACAAAAGTCAATCCTCGCTTCAAAAGTTCATCTGACGCCTCGATCGATGCAAACCAATTTTCGCTGGTTATATTTATGTTGGTATTCCTCACAGATCTACACAGTAGAACTACACTTTGGGTAGGCTTCAATAGGTTGTTCTGCTCCCCAGTTGTTAGTCCAGTACCATCTGAATCTGCACCTGTATAGATGTAGGCATTATACAAGTAGGATGTCTTGGCGTTACATAAGCACATAATCTTTATTCCATATTTTGTAGGTTTCTTAGGCATATATACCTCCAACGGACATCTTCCTCTAAAAGGCACAAGCATATCATCAACTGTCGCATATTCTGACAGCGTATAATATTGCTGAGAATTTGCAATAAGCATGGAAAATATTTCAGATATTGCTACTGCCTTATCTGTAGCTTTGTTCTTCTCGCGTATTTGTGTCATCAAAACGTAAACACCACGTCAAGATCTCAAAACGTTTAGATGACATAGTTGCAGTACAAATAGGTCTGTTGGTAATGTCTTTAGAAAATAAGGATTTCATATCTTCCTAGGAAGATTTTAGAATACTTGATAGAATTAACAGCCCAATGTACGCTTTTATTTCATCCACATTCTTATCCCGGTAGTTGGACATCTTTGTGTTAGGACCTAACCCTTCTCTGATGGTAGAAAGCTTGCGATTAGTATGCTGAACAACCATTTGCACCATATCCACGTCAAATAATAAATTCCAAACTTCACCGGCTTCGGACTATCCCAAGCGCTCTTGCAGGTGCAGCAAGACCGGGTAGTTCTCCTCTTACAATGTTCCGCGCGGGGGTTCTAACGTTTCTTACTGGCTCTTTTGTTGTCCAAAGATAAGGTACCCCAAATTCTTTGTTCTTCAGTCTACCAAAGATATACTCTGGTAATTTAGGAGTATCTGAGTTTTCTTCAGAATGAACTGGATCACCATCTAACAGGGAATTTTCATCTTTTGAAGACGACTCCTCATTAATGTTCTTGTTCTTCATTGTTCATAACAAAATCTGGGTCTGCGTCTGAATCGTTAATCACATCAAAATCACTATCCCTATCACTGCTATCCTCCTGAAACATCCGTTGAACAATCTCCACAAAGTTTTTGTCTGTTGAATAAATTCCGTCTCTATTGCCTCTTGAAGTTGAAGGTCGATCCTTTGCACCTTACAAAGACACCAGTTCTAACACAAAATAATATTTAGACTGGTATTTACATTACCCACGGTGATATTCACTTATTTACACTGTACACAGTAATGTTTACGAAACTTGACTATACAAAATCACAAACGTAAAGTTAAAGACCCAGTCTAAGAGACCAAGACGAAGTTTACGATAAGCGAAAGACCGGTCTGGAGAACCAGGCGACTTTTAAAAGTCAATACCTAACGTCACTGCACCTAGCTTCAACTGAACGGGAATAGGTTTGTTGTTGAGGGGAAGTAGTGGGGAGAAGGTATTTGAATAGTCGACACTCACACCCGCTCAGTGTTACCACTATCATAATACAAATTTCCCCTCCGGTCTCAAAGACCAGTCTTTCGGTTAAAGAGTTAAACTTTTTTTAAAAAAACAAAACAATTTTTACGTTCATAAAATTAATTCGAGATAAATATTATGTTTTGAGAAAGATAAGCTCACTTTTACTGCGAATGCAATGATACGAGCTGTTTAGGAAGTTACAGATACGATGGGAAGTATGTCATTAATATGTATGTGGGAAAATGAAAGTCTGACTTAATTGACTTAGGCAACTTTAAGAATAAGGAATTACCTGGCGTATAAGTAATGGTATTTCCTAATGATTTAATGTATGCTACCAATATTAATTGGTTTAACAAGTTGTTCCTCCATTGTTTACAACATAATCACGCGTAAAGATGTCAATCTGATCGCATTCAACAAAGATCTCGGTTGATGAAGAAAATTCATCAACTAATGAGAATTGCTTTGCTGCTCGATACAGCAACAACTTTGGAATTATTACATTACTATTATTATTTTTATTTACTTATCTTTATCAGGCACAAGGAGATCAATGTCTTCTTTGGAACTCTTAGTTACAAGAATGCTACGAATCCAGATCGAGTGAAAGGTTATGCGAATCAGATAATTTTACATCCTGAGAAATTACACGATATTGCTCTTTTGAAGTTCGCAGAACCCATTAAGTTTACAGGTAAACGCATTGATAACTTGAAAACAATAACGAATATCTTAAATTTTATTTAACTCTATTTTTATGTATAACTTTTTGTGATGATTAATTTTATATATTCTATTCATAAATCAAATGCAAGTAGTGCTAATGCCATTACTAGTGTGGTCGCTTAGAGCAAATATTAGCCAGAATCGTGACATGCTGGATTAAAGCAACATTGTAATATCGAATTCAAAATTGCATTTATTTATTTTTTTCTTTTAAATTCGTTTGGTGGTAGAAGTTAAAAAGGGAACTGACTTGTATAATTTTGTTAAGAAACTGGTTGTGTATTTGTTAAGTAACTTTCAGAGCTAGATGATCACAATACTTAGTCTTTAGATAGTAACTTGGTATGACTGAAAAGGTCGCTTACCTAGTTTGTAATTGTGTTGTTGACTGTCTACGCGCAAATGTGCTCGTAACGCCAGAAGGAACATCAAAAGTAGTATCAGATAATTTCTAATGTTGTTTTCGTTGAGCTGTTATCCTACAGTATATTATTTTTGTTCAGAAGTCTACGTGATCAAGTGAATAACCAGAAATAAATTATAAACATATTGTTCTCAGTAAATAATCTTTTGTATACAAAATAGTCTCCGTATTGTTCAGACTGAAAACTTAGCCGTTGGCAACTCGACAGATAACTTAAGTTCTTTTAAACAATGATTGTATATATATATATATATATATATATATATATATATATTGTGACGTTGTTTTCTGTAGGATTTTTTAAGTATATAAGCTCTATGATTTTAAACCAAATCATCAGATCTTCGTTCAACAAACTATGGTAAACTAACAGAGCTTCTGGTAGTCACCTAGCAGAAGAGAAACCATAATGGAAACCGAAACTTGAACGTTAAGTATATACGGACTTTTTCCGGTCTTTCTAAATTCTTGGCTGATATACAGTATATACATGTTGTGCACTAAAGCTTTGACTCTTAATAGAATACAAACTAAATTCTTATTCTTACAAGAATCTTTAATTCTCGTCTCATTAGTACATGAGTGCAATCCTTGCAATATTTCTGAAACTTCTATTTTCTTCTTTCTGTAGAAAGAGAACAAATATTTGACATCTCTAATAGCTAGTAAGACCTCTGAGACGATTCACATTTGTATTATTTGTATTTTATGTCTATAATTCTTGTATCAAAAATTTAACTAAAACAATAAACTTATATTTTTGGATCAAATATTGGACTTAGCAAATTATTCAACTTTCTCTATAAGAGATTTACTGCGAAACGAACACAAGAAATAAGTATTTCTTCCAGAACGACGTCGTCGTTCTACTACAACAGATTTTGCATCGTTCTTGTAAGTTTAGTACAATTAATTTGTAGGGAGGTGCCCGATTTTCAGGTCCGCCATCTTTATTTCCTTCGAGGTTCTTCGACTTCAAATATCACTCATTATCTCCCCCAACGGTTGAGTTTACAGCAAAACGTGTTCAAATATCATATTTAAAATTAAATTTCCTACAACTTGAGTGCAATAACGCTTTTGTAATTTTCATAGCTTTGAATTATTTTTTTTTAATTTTCGACTTTTCTTTAAAAATCCCTAATTATCACCCAGTGGTAGAGTTTACAGCAAAACGAGTTCGATTAAAATTTAGTTCAAATTAAATTTCCTATAATTTGAGCCCAATACAGCTTTTGAAGCCTTCATAGTTTTAGAGATACAAGCTTCCAAAGTTGCAGGTTGTTTTTTTTCCCCCCTTTGCAAATTTTCCTCTTTTCTTTAAAAATCACTTCTTATCTCCCCAATGGTAGATTTTATAGCAAAAAGTGTTCACATACGTTCCGTTTAAAACCAAATTAACTACAATCTGAGTGCAATACCGATTTTGTAGCTTTTATGTTTTCTAGATACAAACTTTCAAAATCTTGAAATTTTATAGGTTGCTATATGAACCTGTAATACCGGTAGTTTGTTGAGTTTTGTTGAATAGACAAAATGCTGTTCTTCACCGAACGCGGATCTGGGACCGAACCGAGGTTGTAGGTTCCTTCAGGTTGCGTCCGGAACGGACGGTATGAACCTCGATCCGCTTTATTGTTTTCTAACAATACATGACGTAGTACAAAATTATTGACACAGGTATACAAATAGTGAGCAATAAGTATCAGGCAGTTTACATGGCAAATATGTCGATTCATAGAATACACTACAGCAATCTTGTCGCATATAATAAGCCTTGTTTACGATTCATGAGAAGGGCCTACACAACTACGGCAAGAAACTCGGTGACAGAGATATGCTTGAGACAGGAGAGCCACAAAAGTTCGGTACCATCTTCCAACACAACTGCGATGGACATAGGGATGCCATCCACAAACACAGTAGTACGGACAAAGTCGGCTTGAAACCAATCACAAGGCACGGATAAAGGAGGAAGCATTCATTGTCCACTGAGGAAAGATATTTTCGGTGAGAGCAGACACTAGCGGAAAGCTCAACGATGTAAGCGGATCGGCCCAACTGATGTAGCCAGCGATGACTGTTCGAAGACGGGAAGTGGCTACCGAAAATAGAGTTGGGACAAAGCGCAAAATATGAAGATTCTTAGGCAAAATAGACACTGATATAGTTATTGTTGACACTTTAACTCCTAGATAAACGAGTTCCTTGGTATGCACTAATACACTTCTCTAATTATTAACTGTAAGTGTAGAGTTCCATAGTTCTTCGTACTCACAGAGAAGCCATTTAGGAAACATCGACAAAAATTTAGATAATATAATAATCTATAAAAAGTATATCCTTTAAAATATTATATCACGTAAAATATTAAAGATACAAAAGCGGTATTGTACTCAAATTATAGGAAATTTAATTTGAAATAAAACTTAATAGAAAGCTTTTTGCTGTAAACTCTACCATTGGTTAGACAATCAGCGATTTTTTTAAAGAAAAGTCGAAAATTTACAAGAAAAAAAGTCAAAACTTTGAAAGCTTGTATATAAAAAAACTATGAAAGCTGCAAAAGTGGTATTAGGCTCAAATTGTAGGGTAAGATATTTGAACTCGTTTTGCTGTAAACTCAACCATTGGGAAAGATAATCAGCGACGTTTGAAAAAAAAATTACAAAAAAATCAAATTTTGAAAGCTTGTATTTCGAAAACTATGAAAGCTACAATAGTGGTATTAATCTCAAATTGTAGGAAATTTAATGAAAAATAAGATATTTGAACACGTGTTGCTGTAAACTCAACCATTGGGTGAGATAATCAGCTATATTTGAAGAAAAGTCGAAAACCCTTGAAGAAAATAAACATGGCCTCGTATTTCAAGATGGCGGACCCGAAAATCGGGTACCTCCCGACAGATTGATTGTACTGAGGGTATAGAAGAACTATGCAAAATCTGTCGCTCTAATCCAGTCTGTCACGATTTTCTCGCTAAGCCACTACACTATAGGAGTTTTTCAAAACAGTTTAGATTAACATTGAAATTTATATTTAAAAACAAAGCAAAGTCTGACAGAAATTTCTTCAACTTACATGTTAGAACACATAAAAGTGCTAAAGACAATATAGTAACTCAAAGTATATTTCAATTTGAGATGAATCCAATAATAGCTGTAAACTAGAGAAGAGACCACAGGGGATACAATCTAAGAAATAGACCAATGAGAAATATGCATCGATTTGTTTTGCTTTTCAATGTTATCACAAATTTGCGAATAATGGAGAATTTGGTAATGTAGCAAGTGTCCAGTTTTACTAATGAACATTATTCCATATTTTCAGATGTGGTTAAACCAGTCAAACTTGCACCGCGTAGTGATTTTAATGAAACTCACGAGATTTATGAAGGTCGTACAGCTATAGCGGTTGGTTTTGGCCTCGATACAGATGGTACGTATAAGCCGAGACTACTTGATCAATGATGAGTTGATAGGATTATTCGCTACGCTCTAATAAGAATTTTGAGCATCTAAGGGTTAGATCTGTATTTTTTTTTAATTAGCTTCAAAACTACTGAGCTCAATATGCCATCAGCTGGGGAAATTGGCCCCTACTATGACCGGAAATCGAATCCATGTCTTCGAATTTTCGCCAAGTGCTGTACTACTGAACTATTATAACCATGCTCAATTTGTGTATAAATAACATTCCTCACACTTGAACTGAATAAATTAATTTCAGTTGGATTACCTTAAGTGTGCAGGTGAGATTTTTTCTTCACATCAGTCAGTACAAATAATTAGATCTTACAATTTATCTAAGATACGCACAAACGCTGGTCGTTCTAATTACTTCGGTGGTAGAGCACTGGGTCGGCAATATCAAGACAATGGTTAGGCTCACGGTCTTGGAAATAAGCAAATTTTATCTGTATTTGCAAGAAGCTTGGAAAGTGAAGAAGATAGTAAACCAGGAACATTAACTCCTAAAGATTATTTTTGCACTAAAATTTGCATTGATGCATTAAGAATTGCATCTTTGTCAACAGAAACATAACAATGGTTTGTTTACTTAGAATGACCTTCCTTCTTGAACAAGTATCTTGCTAACTAGATACGAAAATGTTACTAACATGACAAAATCAGTCTGATGTGTTGTTCTTTCTCAGCTTATATTGCAGATACTTCCAGGCTAACTAAGCCCTCTCTATTCATCCTGATCCTGGGTTCTCCTTTGTACCTCAACATATGATTTATCTTCCTTAATATTGCCACGTAGTTGGATTCGTCTTCCTACTTTTTCTTCTCTTTCCTTAAAGCATGCATTCAATTGCATCCCTTGGTATACAATCTCTGCACAGCCAATATCCTGACTAGTTTCTTTTTTTTTTCATTCTATTGTCTCCAGTATTGTTCGTCTCGCCTACTTTCTTGAGCACATCTTCTCTTCTTTACTTCTGTATCCAGTCTTTTTTCTAAATTCTTCTCCATGTCCATATTCCAATCATATTTATTCACTCTTCCGTAGAGTCCACGTTTCTGCTCCATACAGCACAACACCCCATACAAACATTTGAGTAATATCTTCCTCAATTCTTCATTCATCGATCGGCTGACACCTAGGTAATCTTCACATCTTCTTCCAATCTTATTATTTTCCAATGTATTTATTACTGTATCTTAGCAGTCGATGCCCATTCCCCTGAGTTTTAAATTTCGTTGCGAAGTAACATTTCACTTTTCTCTCCAACATATTTTTCCAATTCAATTGGAACAGCATCCACACTTATTGGTTTAATATCTTCATTTCTCTAAGAGCTTTCTTAAATTCTCCTCTTAATATTTTTAATGCTTTATCATCATACTATCTTCCTAAAATAATTGTACTTATTTATATAAGTGTCCTAAATGTAATACTCAGACAAAATCGGTCAGAAATGCCTTAATATTAGGGGCAGAAAGACAGCCTTTTCAGTATTTGAGCATAATGGTAGTCTGTCTATATCATCCCGAGAATCTCATAATATTAAATATCGTGTTCAATGTCGTAATTTAGCAACACAATTTGACAAAAATACACATGTTATGGCTAGAATAATTAACAGATTTTTCCACAATATTGTTTACCAACATTGTGTAGAATAACCTCAGCATGTCTTCTGCCCTCATGCAGAAAAAATTACTTTATTATAGAAAACGACCAATACACTAGATTTCATTGTCAATAGATCAGAGATTTTTACCGAAAAGTTCTATCTTACCCACTTATTCGTACTCACTAAGATTAGTAAATTAGATTTTTATATACGAACATTTATTTTAAGTTGAATATGTATCGAATACCAACAATTTCTTATTGTGTCTACTGTATTGCATTAAAGTGTGGAGAAAATTGGCCAGGGCAAACATTATGCGACCAATATTCAGACATTTAATTTACTTTGCTATGAATTTGTCTTTTGTAACTCTTTACCCTTCTGATCGTTACTGTTACTTTGTACTTGGTAAACATTTTTAGGTTTAATTCTTGTTTCGTTTTTATTTTGCTTAAGTTTAAACTCTTTAGATAATCATTTTCAACCTTCACATACAGATGATTCAAACAATGATTTTATGCTGAGATGGATGACTGTTACTGTATCTCCAATAAAAATTTGTTGGAATAAGTACGGCAAAAGTCATACAGAGATGAACTTTGTGTGTATAAAATCACAGGATGGAAAATCAACATGTGGGGTAAGAACAATACATTAATTTCTCTGAAAGAACTCTATCAAATATATTAATATCCGTAGGCACTCTTTCTATATAGTAGCATACATTTCTTTAATATATATATAAAGTATTTGTTGTTTGTAAAATTATTTACTACGTATATGTTGATAGTTAATTGTCCTCGTCGCCTTTTTATTAACGTTATTTACTTGAACTGTAAATAGCAAATATTTCAACAAAAGATCTGTTGAAATAGCCTAATCAGTAAGTTCATCTATTTCAAAATATGCTCCGGTGAGTATCTAAAATGCATCCCTCTCTTGAACGAGAAGAGCCTTAACATTACTCCGATATATTAAATTAAATATTTCCCAAACATAAGTACCAGTATACTTCCTTAGGCATATGAACATATATTTATCCACTGGTACAATAGCGATCAACAATCATGATCTGAGTTCTTGACATTACTAGGAAAATATATCTTCATGTTCAATCTATGTAAATGTTTGACAATTCCTTCGATCTAAACCATAGTAAATATCAGAATTAAATATTACCTATTTTCCAAATACGTATTGAATACATTAGTGAAATCTCAATATCTGAAGAGCCAAAATGTTTTGATTGTACTTAAATTCCTGGATCTTCTAAATCCATAAACATATTGATAACCATAACTAATTCTTGAATTAGGTCTAACTAGTTTTGATATTTTATTTTATTATTCTTTTGGGACACATATTATTCTTTTCACTCCCTACTTCTCTGAAAACAATGCACATTGTAAGCCTAACATAATCACAAATTAACAATGAACATGATATGCATAAACTAAAGAAATTGAGAATTGATTTTCCCTATCCTAAGTACAAAATTATAATACACTATTTACCACACATCAATATTTTAATTACTCTACAATTCAATGTTTATCTAAACAATTACACACAAAATTCACCTATAATTCACCCATAGTTCATTTATGTCATAAAAATACTGTCATGTTTGACGCCACATATCATTTCTCATAAATTATCATAATATCATCTAATTCTTCAATCATGTTGTCCTCAAAGTGTATTTATTCCATTCCTTGACTGATTAAGTTGTGTCCAGTTGAAATGATTTTATTAACTTAGAAACATCCGTTTTCAATTCGTTCGTGTAGCCTTTTTAAAACCACATATTTCATATCAGCTTTTTGCTACGATTGCGGGATGAACTAAATACTCCCCAAATCCAAATTCTTGTAACGCTGTATCTATGTACTAACTGGTTTCTCAGTAGTCCCTTCCTGGGAAGATACCGGATTGTTTTGTGAAACTAATTTATCTTTTGATCTGCTATCTTTCTTGGTAGCTGTCATACCAGAGATTTCCACTGAAACCATTTCATTTGATGTTATTCTCTCTGATTTCTCAGCTATATTTTCTTTTAATTTTAGGCCATCTTTATTCACAATGGTTTCATTCAATAAACCGCCTCTTACCAAGGTAGATTTAATCTGCATGTCTTGCGTTAGCAACTGTAGTTATGATAATAAAGAAGACATAGAGTTGACCTTATGATTAGCTTCAGTAGTTACAACTATTGGTTTACTTCGTGATTACCTACTGACAGTGAAATTTGGTTGAAATGACAGTATTTTTTATAAAGATTTTAGATTTTATCATACCAATGTAGCCGTTTACGCCACATTCCAAATAACTGGTCCATTCCAGTATGTCCTAATATGATACAGTTGAGTTTTTGATTGACGATAAGAAAACCAATTTGTTATTAGCTTCGTTGACCAGTGAGGTATTTGGGGAACTTAAAATCCATGTAAGTCTAATCAAGTTATCCAAGCTCAAATTTGAGCATATTGAAGAGGTTTTAGTAAATATATTTGAGATACTGTCAAATTTTCGCACATAGCGATATCCACTTCCACACGTTCTTGCAAGCTTATGATAAGTGAAATTGAAGATATTGAAAGTGGTTCGCGAGTTCGGGAAGTTGTCGATTCCAAATCTCTGTGCATATGCATTTAATAATACGAGTAGCTAGATTTAATGCAGATATACTGTATTCTGCAAAAATCAAGAATGATTTTCTAGGGCACAACAGTTCCTTGGCATCAATTCATCCTGAATGCAACTGTGTATTTTAATACTATGAATAAGCACTCTCTTTTAACATAATAAAGGAATTTCCTTACATCAAAAATATTTTCACTCCAGATAAATAACTACCTACTTTTTTATAAATTTTCACGACATTTATCATTATAATTCACTTTGTTAGTATGTAACCTCTTCGGCTAATGTCGGAAAATAACGAATCGGATATGTATGTGCGAAATAGTATTGTCGTAAACTCGCATTATCTCTGGGATCATATAAGAATAAGTACTTGTAATGCAAATTGATTGTCGCATAATTGAGAAGCCATTAAGGTCATTTCAGATTCTGCCCAGTCGTGTATTAGACCTACACACTGTATGTGTATATTTGGAACGCACTGTATATTATAATTTAAATGTAATCATAATAAGAGGAGCATTGTAAAGAATAAATACGTATATAACTGATTATAAACAAAAATTTTCTAAATTCACAGGGAGATAGTGGAGGTCCTCTGGTGCTGAAAGGAAAAAATGAATACGTTCTAATTGGTGTTTCAGCCACCGGCAGATGCCCACAATTGCCTCCAATGGGATTTACTAGAGTGGCACACAATTTAGACTGGATTTCAAGTGTAACAGGGCTTGCTTTTAATTAAACGACTTATGAAGGGTAGATTGTATAACTGTATATGTATATTTATTTTTAAATACGAATTCTTTCTCGAAATAAAATAAATAATGAAATTATTTTAAATAAACTATCCATAATTTCTTTAACTGTCAGATTTTATCATGTAAATTTCTTTCTTTTATCACTGATCCTTTCCCTTATAAGGAGTGCTCAATGGCAAGTTTTGGAGGAACCATGTTTGAAAGCTTGCATGTTATTAACATTTTTCCCTGTATCTCTAATACACATTTTTAATGTTTTGCTTTCGTAAGACAGAAGGGAATTTCGTCTTGTAATAATAAAATTTTCAGGCGATTTGGGTATACTATTGGTTTGAGCCAAAGTTTTTTTAAAAGCCATGAATAAAATTCAAAGTTCAAGAATTCTATACTATCCCAAATTCCAAAGTTATTACTCGTGAAATCATTCTCATGAACGTTGTGAAACCCTTTTTTTACTTCTTCGACAAATCACAGTACCATTACCGAATACACCGAGAAAAGTCTAGATACATTTGATAATATTACAGCCGTGATATTTTGATTATATCCTAAAAATGTCAGTAAACCAGGCGAATAAATCGGAAGTTTGTTGTAGTTGCAATTCCCGTATTGGTAATAAACAATAATGATTTTTTTTGGCAAAACTGTGTAAATGTAAGATTAGCGGGATATATAATGTTTCTACAGAGATGGACTGAGAACCACATCTTGAATGCTTGCCTTTACTGTAAGGTCGTAGAGCTGACAACTCCACACCTCTAAATCGTGTAAAGAAATACTAACAGATGGTTCATGGATTCTCCTGTGGTAAAATATTCCGGAGGTAAACTAGTTCCTCAATTGGATCTCCGGGCGGGGTCTGCTTTAGGGACCTCCAAAAACAGGATTAAGAAAGACCTTAGAAGAGGAACGTGGAACGTACAATCGTTATAATGTTATAAAATGATAGCCCTTCAGGTGGAGGTACGCGAGACCGAGAAGTACGAGCTGGACATATTAACGATACAAGAAGTCCGATGGGAGGGTCAAGATAGCATCCCACAGGGCAGGTACACTTTCTACTATGAGGGAAAACTCTCACGATTTCGGAACAGGATTCCTAATTATGAACAGTATCAGCAGGCTAATTTTCATAATTGCTACTCGAATAACCATTTTGGATTTATACATAAAATAACTTCTTCAAGTAACCTTACTCCCATACATAAAACAACATAAAAGATGGCCGATTACGATTCTTGAGGTTACTTGATTTCGGTGACGGGCGAATAACCAATACGAGTCCCTTAGAATTCCCGAATCAGATATTCATGAACACACTTCAAACGTAAAGTTTCGGGCATGTTAAACTTATTTTATTCTGTACAAGAGTGGAAATTATCTTACAAGTGATTACACTGGTCAGAAAGCTTTTGCTTACTATTCTCTGTTTACAGATACAATAACACCAAAATTCAGATTCCATGCGAATCACTTCAGTTAACATCATTACTAAATTCAATGATCTGATATTTGGAATATATCCAAGTTGAAACTGATTAATATCGGACTAAACAATATGTTCATCTTAGTCTACAACGTAAGACATCTTTCTGGTACATATTTCACCGATATGTCACTTCTTATACACATTAAGAAAAATCTAAACATGGGTTTTCATGTTTTCATTCCTGGAATGTATCTTCTCGAACTACATTCAACGACGATGTCCCGTTGTGTTTGATGTCCTCTCGGATGTTAAAACGGAGTCCAGTTGTACAGAATATTTTGACAATTGGATGGAGTCTTCGAGAAACCTTCAAATCTTCAGATGCCTAAAGAGCATAAATAAAAATTCAATTCAATTCTTCGAGAAAGTTTGCTTGTTTTATGTGGATGTCTCGTGCTTAGATATTAGGGTAGAATAAATCAGAGTCATCATATATCTCGAAAATAATGGTATGCTCACGAACGATGTGAATTACTTTGACCAGTTTAGCAGCTTGTAGAACTCTGTGAATGAAAAGAAGGGTGATAAATGTTGATAGGTTATGTGCAACAGAAATTGGTCACGCAGAACTAACTATTAGAGAGAGCACAATAATTCTTTGTTATCCCATTTCATAATACTAATTTGGAACGATCTTTGTCACGGAATCAGCTAATAAAGAGCAACTTCTCTTTGCAATCATTTTGAAGCTTGCAGTTATTCCATTATAACTATAGCAGCCAAGTTTGTCTGAAAAGTTTTGCAGATATTTGCTAAGTGACGTACAATTGTTGATGAAGATAGCATCGGCAGATAAGTACAGTTGGTCTAGCCAGTGTCAGAAATAAAAATAAAAATTCACTTGCAAATGAACTTATTAAAAGTTACTTAAATTGAATATGTTATTCTAAAATGAAATCCGAGTCACATTTATGAAGTTTCGAGAAAAACGAAAAGAACTTATTTTCTCTAAAACTCTGTAGTTTAATCAGGACCATTTGTAATGTAAAACATGCGTCTACCCCCAGAGAACCTGAAACAAGCAATAACTCGAAACCACCACAAAAGTGACTCAGGTCCCTTTTTACAATAACATATTCAATTTCAAGTTTACAAATATATTACAATATTATTGTATTATATTCTAAATGTATTTCTTGCTTGATTCATTTGAAACGGCGTGTGAACATAGTCAGTGTTTCGGGTAAAAAGTCAGTAAATGTAACCTCTTATTTATATCTCACAATACGGTAAGACTAGAATATCGATTTATTTTATAGCATTTCATGTTTAAATGTTTCTAAAAATATTTAATGGTGACATACACATAAACAGAGCTTCAAGTTGTAATTTTTCTTTAAGAATAAAATGCAAATCGAGTCTATTTATAAAAATGTATCTTTAGAGAGCAAGATTGGTCGACTCCAAACTCTACTCAAAGAATTGAATATTAGACAAGTAAGCAATCATGAGAGACAGACACAGACAGACAGAAAGACAAGTGTTATGAGTCAGGCCTAGGTATGCAAAAAATAGCTCAATAGGCTGGTACACATTTGAATTTTCAATTTGAATTTTATTTATGGCCTTTAGACATCTACGGCTCAGGAGGGGTAGAGGAAGGGAAAGGATTCGGGAAGGTGTGGGGCAGGACCTATGTTGAAGGTACCGGACTATTTATCGAACACAACAGGTTAATAACCTAATTGTGGTGTTCAACATACACATATCACATTTTTTACATACATATTTGGAACTGCGCATAGACATATTCTGCATAAAATGTTCATTGTTTTATATAAGAATGGAATTCGCACATATTTATGGTAAATACATAAATCTCAGGACATTCTTTAAGAATACAATAATATATTGAGCTCACTCTCCTAATAGGCGATATGTCTAATGCTTTAGTCCTTTGGGCCGAGAGGTGGAACACAGCATTATGCGGTTGAGTTACTCTATGCGGTACGTACAGTCTCAATTCAGGTAATAAGCTTTCTGAGTGGACTTTACTGTGTAAGAGATTGTGTAGGAAAGATAAAAGAAAATTACCTATTCTGTTTTCAAGATACTGTAACTTGTACTTGTTTACCAGATCTAAATATTTTTCAAATTTAGGATATATACAAATTCCCTTGTATGTCAAAACTCGTACAAATTTAGACTTATAATTCCAATTTGCCGAGAGTTCTTCTGTGTATTAGGATTCCATATTATTGCAGCGTATTCTAACTTTGACCTTACATACGCTGTATATAAAGTTTTTAAGACATCAATATTCGAGAAATCGCTTGCTAACCTCATTACAAACCCGAGGTTACTGTAAGCTTCGCTAACAAGACGATTCATATGCATTGTGAATGTTGAATGGCAGGTTAGATTTAATGGTTACACCAAGATCAGTAATGGAATCGACTCGAACTAGTGGAAAGTCATTAACATTGTATTTGAATTACAAATAGTTTTTTTTCTCGCATGTGACATTACACTACATTTATTAATGTTTAATAATAGAATGTTTGTTTTGCAGCAGTTAATATCATTTTGTAAGAAGACCGCGTCTGATTCGGAGGCAATACTACAATAGATTTTTAAATAATCTGCAAACAGAAGTTTGTTGGAGGATGTTATAACAGCAAAAAAATCATTTGCAAATAACAAGAACAAAAGAGGTCCAAGATTTGATTCTTGTAGCACACCAGAATTTACAACATATTCCTCGGTTGTGATAGTTTCGTAACGGTGACACAAATAGGATGGTATCAACTGACGAAGTTTTTCTGACAAGTTGAATGTTACAAGCTTTCTAAGTATAGGATGTCACGATTAATGACATCAAAGGCTTTCGAAAAGTCTGTGTAAATTACGTCTACTTGACCTTTATTGTCAATTTGTCTAGCTAAGAAATGTGTGAATTCAACAAGGTTAGTTACAGTCAATTTGTTTGGCAAAAATCCATCTTGGAAGGAGGGGGGGAATAATTGAGCGAATGTATGAATACGTACATGTATAATAATTTCGAATTCTTTGGCTGGCGCAGATATTATGGCAATTGGGCGATATTTTTTTTTAAGATCTTTACTTGTGCCACACTTTAGGAAAGGGACAGATAACAGCAAGTTTCCATTTGGTAGGGAATTCATAGGTACCTAGCGATTTATTGAAAACTGCTTGTAGTTGATATTTAAAAATTTCAGAACAGCTTTTGATAATATAGGATGGAGCTTCGTAAGCCCCGAAAGATGTCCGAGGTTTTAGTTTTTAATAGCTTTTCCTACGTCTTTTAGTTCAATGTGTTCAAGGAATAATTTATCCAAAATTTCAGAACTATTGTGTTTAGTTAAAGTATCAATATTATATTTAGCATATGCTACTTGAAAATGTTTCATGAATCCATTCTCAATAGCTGTTTCCTCACACAATTGCTGCCCCTTGTAATTTAGTACATTGCGATCTGACATCCGCCTTTTATTTTTTTATGTATGTCCAAAAGCTTTTGGGATCAGTTAAAATGTTAGTCTCACAATTAAGCAAATAAGCTCCATAGGCTGCAGATATTTCTCTTTTGGAAAGAGTACGTAATTCTTTAAACTTATTATAGTGATAACTGACATCTCCGATTGCTTGTTTCGATTTTCTACGGTGGTATGCCTTTTTCTTGATTAGTTTATTTATGTAATTTAAAAACCATATGGGTTACTTTAGTTTAGATCTTATTCGTGGTATACATTTGTCGAGAACAGCATATAAAATATTATAGAAAGAATCAACAGCATTTTTTGAAAGATTTTAAATTGTAAAAGTTCATCAAATCACATAATTCATGGCAGTTTGTTGTTGGGCTAAAAAAATCAAAATCAGTTCCTGTCAACTCAGGGTTTATAGTTGGGCTTTATAATTCAGCTCAACGTCCCTTGAAATATACAGATACAAAAAATTTCGAAAATTAAACTATTTTTAAAATTTAAGGGATTTGGTGTGTGTTTCTGCTATCCTGTATTTGTGAATTAAAATCTACGGAATATGATTCTACTTTTTTTTTAATTCCCTGATGCAAGATAACACAAATAAACGGTGACTTGTCAGAAGATCCTTTTTTGGACTTTCATTTTCTTAGATATTTTAACTCAAGGTAAATTCATACAAAATTAAATTTAACACCCTTTCAAATCCCAGCTGTATATAACACTGGATGCCAGACACATTACTGATAATAAAACAACACCCTAAAACAGAATTAATGTCTTTTCTTGTTACGAAAATACAATTGTGCTTATCAAACATTGACACTTATTACTGATTCAAATTATTCTGTACTAAACAGCAATTAACTATCAAGCATGTAATCTCTTTTCGAATTGAATTCACTGCGTCGTACTTAGCAATTGATCTACAAAACATAATACTACATGTTAAGAGCACAAGGAAATATTGAAGAACATTATATGGAGAAATTATCACTCAATAAGGATGGTACTTCTATGGTTATAAATGTTCTCTACAAACTCACCGACTGACAATTATTCACGCGATATTAACGAACATCTAAAGAGGTATTCTTTTTCACCTTCGCAGGGTTATGATTTCACCATAATAACAATTTTTCGTGTGCAATATCGTGATGTCATTTTCAAATGTTTCGTTGACAGTTTTCAGTTTATAGCAAAAGCAAGGTAACGCTATGTTAACAGTGAAATTCTTTTAGCATCGTCTATAAACAAATGTGGGTCACAACAAATTGTAGTTGTGTTAGCTAAAATGGAACAATAACTTACTAAGTTGATTCTCAGAAACAAAAATTAAATAGGACCTTATACCACGTTGTATGTATGAAAGCAAGTATCCAGATACGAAAGTAAGTATGCCATATGTATTTGTATAAAATAAAATATATATGACAAAAGCATTTATGCACATCTGCGCTGCTTTACAGGTTTGTATATATATTCATATTTTTAGATAACAGTTGCTAAAGTACTACAATTTTTAAACCTGTCAGAGATAACCCAATTTTTAAACCTGTCAGAGATATGGTAAATATCTACAAAATAAGAAAAAGTTTAAGATATTTTGTCTGTGGGCTCTATCACTGTTGCGTGGACTTACGTCGTGTTGATCGGAAGTATAAATCAGTTGGTATTTGGAAGTGAATGGTTCTTAAAACGAAAATAGTTATAGTTCAACCAAACCAGTCCATGTCAATAAGCTACATAAGTGTTAATGTAAATCGTTCAAAACGCAATCAATTCAGCAAAATAGCAAGGGTTACTTTCATAAACGTAAAGTTAGCGCCTGGCTGCATAAATATGAGAATTTTAACTTTAATTTTACTACGGCTTTACATCATGCTGACGCAATAAAATGTTGAGTTATTGTCATTCCACATACTGCAAACGTCACACATTCACTTGATTTAATAGTTTAACACTCACGGATGTTAAAAAACAGAAAGTACGCACATCACAGCATTTTAGAGATGTGGTGAGAATACAAAGTAGGGATTTGGTCCAATTCTATTTTCACCTTTTGGTATACTTCAATCTCTGACTTCCGACGTTAGGTAACTAGCATACTGAAAGTCCAAGAATATATTAATCCAAGGATGACGCTTTATTTGAGCTTATCCTACATTCTCTACTGTGTCTCATTCACCACATATCACAGTTCAAAGTTGACTGGACAAAATGTTTTGGACACCCTGTACTAAGCTTAAGAGAATGTTCTATTTTGTGCGTTATTTAAGATCTACTTAATAAACATTAGAGTATATCGAAGAACATTTTTGTCGATTTTTCCGAGGTCGTCCTGCGGTTCAGCGTCGACTTTGAAAATTTTACTGCAGGAAGTAGACAACCAGCGAAATATTTTCCTAGAAATCTGTACTTTCATCTTCGAGACCCAGTTTTTGTCAGTTATCTCGACAGCTGTCTCGACAGCTGGTCTCCTTATAAACTAAACATTTGGCTGTCATAACGAAACTTATGCAGTACCTGCAGCCAGATTGTTTAGTAAACACCTTGTCGCCATACTGTTTTACTATATGTGTCCAGAACAGACACTATAACGTCTGGTACACTGCTTACTGAACATATTGTCTCTGTTCACTAAATACCTTTGTTCACTAAATATGTTCAGTTGCCATAGCCTACGTTCGGCAGGTTCATCTGGAACTGAACATTTGACTGCCTGCAACTGAACGTTCAGTGACTTTTTTCTCCGTGCACGGTCTCTTCTTAAAGCCCCTGTTCTGAAAGCAGCATAACGTTATCTAGAGGGAGAAGACATCCACGATTAAGGTCCATGCATAATTGGAATCGGTACTACTTGACTCTAGTTGGTCTGTTGAAGAATGTCTCTAGTCATGTCTCAGTTTTGGTGCGCTTGCGAAGAACAAGATTTTCGATTCCCGTTACCTTCAAAACACGTATATTCATGTACTTCAACGGAATCCATACTTTTGTACTTATACGAGCGATCAAATGTCAAGTAATCTCCCCTTTGGCTTTATTACGTTCTTCCTTTCTCTTTTTCCTTTTTTCGGTTGAAATGCCTCATTACATGCCAGTAAATTGGGACACAATATCCTTGCAATTCTTCTGTAGATCCAAACAGTTTGTCTCTTAAGTCTACAGTTTAAACACAACTCTTTTACGCCATCGTGGCACTAGCACTAACGATCTTACAGGTATGTAACAGTAATGATACACAAGTATAGGATAACAATAACGGCTTCAAATACTTTTCAGCATGGAATTCAGCTGACGAATGGCTTACAAAATGGACTGCTGACAAAGGAACCGAGAGTTGGCAGCACAAGTGTCTTACATGGATAGCTGTTTTTCATTTCGTCCGAGCTAATCATCGTGAATTCCAGTAAAAGACAAAAGAAGAGTCAGTCGCCATAAAAGTAGAGCCTGCTTCCTACCTTCCTCTCTCAGGCCCAATTGTTTCAATTGTCCTTTTGTTCACGAGACTCTAGAGGGGAAAAAAGAAATCCACCGTTGCCATCTTCCAATATTTTAACAGAAATCTCTTAAAACAAACATAACATGCTTTTATATATAAAAAAGGATATTTAAACATTATTTATGGCACAAGCTTCCATAACCACCCTAAAAATGACATGTGCATTTATTGTATGTCTATTACCTATCAAAATACAACAGCTGTCGAGAAAATGGACAAAAACTGGGTCGCAAAGGTGAAAAATGTACATTTTTAGGACACTGTTGCGTGGGTTGTCTACCCTCCTGCAGTAAAACTTTCAAAGTCAATGCGAAACCTCTGGACGAAATAGGAAAATCTTAAAAATAGCACATTAAGTCTCTGCCACCAGTATACATCTTTCTGTCACTAGGGCTCCGGAATTTTATAGATAATCTTTTTCGATACACCTTACTAGACATTTCAAAGATATTATCAGGTAAATCCATAACAAACGTCGTTTTTCACGGTAAAATGAAGAAAAATCGAACCTCTAGCAGAACATTTAATCAGTATCGTCCGTGCTCCCAACACTCAGAACCTTCTCTTAATGTTCAGAATAATTTTGAATCTCAGAATTGAAGAAGTCAGTGAATTGCGATCCAAAAATTCGAACTTGGTTCGTAGCACCCTTCTGGACTGTTCTATTTTCTCCGACGAAATGGTGCTGGAGACTGCGAAGCAGATGACAATCAAATGATGCGATGTACGATGAGTATGCTGGCTGGGGATTTTTTATAATCCAAACTCCTGCAACTTGAAACACATCAATCGGTCTCATGCCACATTGTTCGGTGGAAAACAGTGCCTTTACTGTTATTTAATGCATAACGATTTTTCCGCAACATCATGTGGGCGCTGTAGCTGCTGTAAGTAGACGTCGTTGTAATGGTTTGATTCTACGGCAGAAGCTCATAATGGATTACGTGCCGCATACACCACAAGAACATATTTTGGGTAAAATGTCTCAGCTTCAGCATTACCGCATGCGCACTTACTTTCGGCAAGTACTGACATTTGCTTTGAATATAGTTTTACAGAATCTTCTTTGAAAACTCGTAACCATTCTTTGTAAAAGCGGTTGTTTTAAGTTGCAGTCTAACATCATCACTGAAAATGTTGAGTACTTAGGATTGTAACGCATCAATTTTCTTTATACTTTTCTTCAAATCGTTTGCTTTATTTATATTTCGATATGAATAAAAGTATTAAAGCTATAAAAGAATTAATTGTTACATCTTAGGCACAATTCTACTTGCTACTGAAATTAGTTCCAAGGAAGTTAAATAACTGATTTTAGGCTTACGGAACCAGTAAGATCATCTCAGCAGGAAAACAAAATCGACAGTGGATTCTATTCTGGGTAACATCAAGTCAGCTTTCATCGCGAATACCTACTGCTCGAAGATCGCAAGAAAGGTTTTAGATTTCTGCCCTAAGTAAATAAACATATGGTTCCTTGGACACAGATATTATGAAGATAGTTGTGCTTTGGGGATAACGTATTCACGTATAATCCTCCTGGTGTTCGAAACTGTGTAACCTAATATAATGTGATGGTAATATAAAACAAATGTGTCTAGTGGTATACCTGGAATTTCTTTATGCATGACAACACACAGAGACCACCAATTTATTCCCACTTCTCAGGACATATATACGTATGGGTGTTTTACACAAAGCTTGTAAAATACCATTTATGTTTTAAGAAACCATTAACAAAGCGTTTAAAATGCACTGGCTTCCTCTTTTTGATACTAAATCAAGATCCTGCTTTTGTAATTTACATTCAACGCCCTTTCTGTCAATCAAGTTTCCTTTGGTGAAACAATAACGCTTACGTTATTAGCCTTGGGAGGAATATAATTGAACATTTGTCATGTAATGTTTGATTTACCACTTGCAACATGAATGAAAGGATTGTTCTTCCTAGGGAAAGTTGTTTTCAATATTTGTCACAAAACTTATGGAATAGGACTAATTTAAATGTTTATTGTTCGTTATGTTATGCAATTTCATTCAAAATACTATTATTAAAACGGAAAAGTACAGAATCCCAAATTTGCCGTTATAATGAATGACCTATTGTGAAGTATTTTAACTGTCATGCAAAAAAATTGAATCATGTGAAAAAATGTTTGATATAGCTCTATTTAAAAAAACATATTGACTACTTCCGCACTTAGTAAATACAAGAAACGTCCTTAATTAGCTGCAAACAATAGTCGGTTAATATATAGTTGAACACATCTCCTCTATCGTTTACCAAGACAGAAACGTCCTGATTAAAACATTCTTCGTGTTTATCAATGACCGTACCTTAGGAGTAAATAAATGTAAGTAGAAATTTACGAAATTATATTCAACGTGTTTGGAACATGCTAAAAGCATACTCGTATATATTGCCTTTATATGTGTGCCTTTATATATAGGGTGTTTCACGACTTCTGGTAGAAACTTCGGGAAGTGAATCCTCATATCAAAACAAGAAAAATATGTTCATTTAAACACGCGCCCTATCGTGCGAAGTTTCGGCGCTAGAGGGCCCCAAAGACGTCGAAAACTGTATTTCAAGGCGATTCATTTCGAACACTAATATCTGTAGAGCTGGCGGCCTATCGTCTTGTCAAAGAAATCAGACTTGCTCGTTCAGGAAATGCACTTGTTAGAAGTGAGGTGAAAATGCGTGAGGGATTCCCTAGTGAAATGGAGGATTCACCGAGAATTGGGTCGACAGCGAATGTGAGTCGACCAGAGGATGTAAAAGACGATTTTATACCAGAGAACAACACTACGTTGGTTGCAAGTCGATACTCACACAGAAGCAAGATGGGATAGCAATAAAGAATATTATGAGTGGTTATATAATGGCACAATGTGTTGCTTCGCTGTAGCAACATGTCATAGTGTGTTTAGGGACGGATTACATGTAGTAGTTATGCCTTTATTGAGGTGCTTATATATATTTGTTTGCGTCAATATGTAACTTACAGTATTCGTAAATACAGCTTTAGTTACATGAATACCTGTACAAGGAAGTGTAACGTAAGTATCGTACAATGCGTGAACAAGACCTGTAGAGTTGTTGAGCGTAACATAAGATGTGACGGTATGCGTCATGTACCCTTATGTCGTGTTAGAGGAGGTGTTCAAAGTGGCCACCTTGCACCAGATGTCGCCGAAGAATGGACTCTCGAACACTTGCAAACATTACAGGATTATCTCGTATGTGATTAAACGCGTCCATAATATTTCCAATAAGCTCGTCCCTACTACCAACTGTAGTGAAGTACACCAGACTTTTGGCATATCCCCATAAAAAGAAATCGAGCTGGGTAAGGTATGGAGAGCGTGCTGGCCATGCGACCATCCCTCCTCGTTCAATCCACCAGTCTACATAGGTGTCAAGTTTTCACGGGCATCCATCGTGAAATTGCAAGGGGCTCCATCGTGCTGGAACTTCATGATCCTGCGCACTGCAAAGGGTACATCCTCTATCACTTATGGTAACATCACCTGCAGGAAGTCAAGATTCGCCGCTCCATTCAGAGGTGGTCATGAATGTACCGAGCAAGTGGTCATAGAGGAGAGCAGCCCAGATATTTACAGAAAACGTATCCTGGTAAGAGCCAGCGAACTGAGCGTGTGGATTGTCTTCATTCCAAATGTGGCTGTTTCTATTGTTGACAGTTGTACCGCACGAAGCATCCCCTTTCCGAAAGAATCATATGTAGTAGGAATGTATGGTCAATGTAATGCTGTTGCAAACTCATGGCGAGGAGCGTAGTCGTTAGGTCCTAGTGCCTCCACTTTCTGCAGATGGTGTTGGTGAAGCTGTTGCTCTCGTAGCACACATCAAACAGATCCATGAGTTGTATCCACGTCATAAACTATCACACCTGTGATTCTTGATGGCGTGTGTTTTATTCTGTCTAAAGTTTCCTCTTCAAAGCTTGGCGTTCGTGTATGGGACTACCCACCACCAACAACGTAAACGTTAATGAAGTCTAGCAAATATTCTGTTAACCGGGCATTGCCTGACCGGAAAGGGCTTTCTGTAGATATGACATGCTGCACGTCCATTACCACGGGATTCTCCGTAACTCAGAACAATTCGTAGTTCTCGTAATCATCCATGTTGACTCTAATTACCCTGAGTGTTGCTGGATGCCTTGCAAAGCACTGTGTGATATGCAAAAGCAGAAATAAAGGTCTGCTAAGAGTCTTTTTCACCTCAGAAGTGGAAAAGATTACAGTCCGAATACAGAAAAAGCTGTTTGTTAGTGGTTACCCAAACATTGTTAGAATAGCACCGAAACGAAACTTTGTTTTCTCTCAACAAAAGTTCGTTTAAATGAATAAAATTGCGACCATTGACAAAATGTAACAACGCGGAAAAGGAATAAAATACCAGTTAACAATTCTGGAGTATTTTGTTGTGGTTAAAATCTTTCTTTCTTATGAATATTTCATGTGCTTGGCAAAAACGTATAAGTATATAGAAATAAATGAGTTTGAAAACATTTGGTTTGTTTAAAGAAACAAAGTTGGTACGTTTGATAGAACAAACAAGAATCTTACTAAACAAAGCCGATTCTGAACTTTAAAACGTATTTTAACCCTGGTAATTAATGTAGCATACAAAGAAACGCTTTAATGCGATATTGGTTATTGCTAATAAACGTGGGTAGGCCTTATAGTACAGTAATATTGTATTTCCTTGCAGTTATGACGTTGGAAACTTTAAATTCTAAAATTCCTCTCTGTGTCGTTACACATCGTTTGCATCATCCTACTCCCATAGCAGGCATCCACACCTCATCATCACCATGTGTCTGTACATGGATACCTATGTCAATATGGATATCCATGTTCCTTTCAATGTCTCCTATTATTTAAGGTGACATTATGCAACCACGAAAAACACCCATCTTGCATCTGTGTGAGGTATCAACTTGCAATCAAAGCAGTGTTGTTCTCTGATACGAAGTTGCTTTGTTCGACTCACATTCGTTGTGCAATTCTTGGGGAACCCCTCGTACACTCTTTCCTCACTCATGACATGTGAATTTTCTGAACAAGCAAGTCTGATTTATTTGATGAAACGAGGAGCCGCCAGCTCCACAGCTATCAGTATTAGAAATAAATAACCTTAAACTACAGTTTTCGACGTCTTTGGGGAGCCTCTAGTGCCAAAACTACACATGATAGGGAGCGTGTTCATATGAACTTATTTTCTTGTTTTCATATGAGGCTTCACCTCCCAAAGTTGTACCAGAGGTCCTGAAACACCCTGTATATATATGGGGGCTGGGTGTAGGGTAGGTGTATGTTGTGTGTGTGTGTGTGTGTGTGTGTGTGTGTGTGTGTGTGTGTGTGTACAATAAGGAACGTGAAAATGGATATATATTGAATGATGACAATGCAAGATCGAACAACGCATGCGCATTGAATGCAGTATGAGGTGTAAAGGTGAATCTTCTGTTATTGTTCTTAATGTTACATAGTGACGATATGTAAAAAATAAGAGGTTTAGAAGTAAAGTGATGCAAGGGACATTGAACAATGTAAAAGATTTGTGTTCAGCTTTTAAACTTAACACGTCTATATGTGACAAAAGTATTATTCCTTTGTACACAGACACATTAGAACTTACTGTGTTTTTATACGAGGGTCGTCCAGAAAGTAAAAAATGTTTGCACACTACGCTTAGCGCAGATCCCCCACCACCTCGATTGCTTGTGCGTCAGTCAGCTCCCTTCCCTGCCTGAGTGTGAGCCGAATTTCGTTGCTGAGCGGTCGTTCCTGTCAGTATGTCAATGTGGCGGCGTCTATTGAAAATCGCGCGAAGTGTTAAATCCGTGGTGTTATTTGGTTATTGAATGCACACAATTTTCGGCCTATAAAAGAAAATGTATAGCCACATTCGCTATCAAAAAAATGTGTGCCCGGTGGGTTCCCAAGGTTTTTACTGAAGTCCCCAAGAAGATTCGGATGGGAGCAGCCCTTGAGTTTCTCATCCAGGACGACAACGATGGTGATAAATTTCTCAATCGCATTGTAGCGGGAGATGAGACTTGGGTTTCATATCAAACACCCGAATCAAAGCGTCAATCAATGGAGTGGCATCACACAAACTCTTCGAGGAAAAGGTAAAGGAGTCAAGTCATTGGCGGCAGAAGAGTACAATAGCGGTATTCGTTACAGTAAGTGCCTCGACCGCCACGCCGAAACATTGAAAAATAGAGTAAGATCCGGTAACATTGTAAATAAAGTATTGTAATGATATCTTTAGTTGTTTATTAGTTATGCCCAATCGTTCTTTACTTTCTGGACGACCCTCGTTTATACACAAAATTAATATTTTTTTCTGCTACATATATTTCCTGGCATATATTTTAAACGAGATGTATGTTTAATGTGTGCAAAGTAATGTAGTACTTAGTAGAAATAGCATTATTGAAAATTTTGATGAGGAACTGACTGAATTGTTATTAGAGTCTTAAACTAGGTGGTTAGATTATTATAACATACCTACTATTTTTGATAAAGTGGGTTCAAAACCACTTCAATGGACCCTCACAGGACATGAATTCACGTTACTACGGGAAAATACAGGTGATCAGGGAAGAGAAAACAAATTATGCAAATAAATTTAATATGTCATATATTAAATTAGGGGTTCAAAAAATTCTATAATTGTGTTTTCTTTTGTTTTCCTTGTTTTCGTTCACTCATGTGTATCTGCTTTCTTTCTCTAATTAGATGCTGATCAATATAGTTTTATTTCTAGTGATCTTAGTTCCTAAGGATGGTAAGTATTACATCTTCATCTTCTATCTAGTTGAAGATAACATTGTCCAGTATTTTTCAGTTAATAACATTAGAATTATGTCAAGGACAGAGTACAGTAGCATAATACAATATTTATGATTAATTTTCTTCATGTAGAGAGAGTACTTTAAAGTATTAAGAGTTTTGAAATGTTTACCAGTAAGGGGAGTTCAAATTCTACCATTACTCATGTCGAATGGGCACTGATTTTTTAAATCGAAACTACAGGTTGAATGATACTTTAGATCTACACAATGATTAGATTAGGTGTTATTATATCATATTTATTTAATTTCAATATTCCTTAATTCGTCTATATCTGATTTGTGTGTTTTCGAAAAACGGAAAACCATTTTAAATGTATTGTTAGATTTAAGAATATTAGTTTCACATTTCATTATACAATTTATAAGATTTCCTGTGGACTTCACACGTTCCTGATATTGTGATATTTAATTTTGAACTTCACGGTAAGAATACAAGGGTTTTCGGAAATAATGGCCGATATGCACAATATCAACATTCTATCCTCCCTGTCTTTACTGCATGGAAATGATGGAACCGGGAATAATACCTGTTAAAGATCGCAGCAGTAAGTCAGACTTTACAGCATTTAAATTGTAGATGTAGATTTCATAAGACGTGATATAACAGCTTGACTTAAACTGGCTTCAAAGTTGGACGTATTACGGCATAAATGTTTCGCTACATCTTGAAGGAATAGTGCGTAGATTCAAATTCATAAGGAACAATGCATCGTTGGTTTTAAAAATTTCGTCGCCCGATCTGTCTCTCCAAGGTGAAGAAAGTAAAGGACATTGACCAAAGGCAGATAACGACATTTTAAAGCTGTATGTCAAGGCACCGGGAAATTGTCCGACAATTTAGCATTTTCAGATCAACAATGTCTGAACGTTTATAGCCAAAGGATATAATAGAAACGGCTACCGCATTAACTGTTGGAGAATTACAAGCAGTAGCAAGTTTACAACTACAAGAACCTGTTGGTTGGTCCACACAATGTAACCCTACTCGATTGTATATTGACGTGTATAGATAGTTGGACAATACCAAGATACATTAGTCCTGATTGAACATTGGTGAAGCACGTAAGAAAAACTAAATCCCAGTTTAGACCACAAAATGATGTATTGTCAGTATGGTGTACAACGCTTGGTGATGACCATTTACAGTGCTTTCTTCCTTGTAAAACCATTACCACTGTCACGTACTATACAGAAATTAACGCAATACACCTGCAGTTGCTTAAATGACAATCGTTGTTGGCCAATAGGAATGGTCTTCTACCCTTAGCTTCCGATAAACCCTACATAGTTTAGTGATCTGAGGTATAAAGCACCCCGAACCCTCTATATTACCCGAGATTAACACTCTAGCAATTTGGACTTTAACACAAGAGTAAGATCTGTCGCACACTACTTTTACCATTACTCTCCCATTTAAATATAAATGTCTTACAGGTCAAGTTTATTTCCATTTTATATCTGCTTTTTCAACATACCTGCATTACTATTTACCGACTGACTCAATCAAATGCCTTTATAAAATCAAACAATAATGCATATGTCTCATTGCCAGTGCATGTACCTTTCTTTCTCTCATCGAAATCCATAATATTCCTCTTTGCTTATTGCATTCGTTTTAACAGCCGCTGCAAGGTGTTTTCGTCGTGGGCCAAAGATATTGCGATGCAAATTTATATCTCTTAAAAACACTGATATCTTCATATGCCGATAATTTGAAAAGGCAGATATCTAGTTGCTCTGTAATCGTTCATTGTAAATACTATAGGGTATGTAACTACCGTCTAAATCTGTACATAACTATCTATGTAATTTAGATCATTTATTTTTAACTTAATATTTTGGAAGTGTTGTAATTGGTTCGAATAATTGTTCACAATATGAGACCATAAGCTGATGTGTGTATGCTGAATTTAGTGTATATGCCAGCGCTCAAAGGTATCAAGAGATTTCAAGAGACGTTGAAACTTTACTGCAGAGTTTTCGGAAACAAAAGGCCCACGACGAAAATATTTTTCTGCTACACTAATAATACTGTAACAAGGAAGATTTAGTTTAAAAGGTAAATCATCAGTGCAGTATTGTTCTAATTTGACATGAAATAAATCAGCTACAATTTAGACTAGAATTAATTACATTATAGAAAAAGATTAAACATTTTTCTTTTAAAAAAATTAATATTCTTTAATTTGAAGTGTATGGAAAGCAGGAGGATATAGTGACACTGCGTATAGCTGGAGGCCAATTAGTTTCCCGTGGCCAATTTCCATTTATGGGATATGTGAAACGAATAAATTTACCAGGGGATTCACATGGTTGTGGTGCAGTTCTCATACATGAATTATGGGCAGTAACTGCTAAGCATTGTATGACAAAGTAAGTAAACGTATTTTTCAAATGACACAGAAAATGATATTTTAATTTATTTCAAAATGAAGTAACAGAAGGCCAAATATATTTTGCCGTCGAAAGTTGTAAAACCTCGAAATTTGACCATTTCCAATCACATTTAGGTAGTTAGTGATAATTAAGAAAATAACCATAACATTGAAATGTAAAGAAAATTTAGGCCAAAACTTTCGTTCTCAAAAGACATCAGAACCAATCCATCACTGATTACAGAAGTATTTAACCATATGTAAAATACTGTTACTCCATCATAATACCTCCTAATTCTATCCATGGATACTACAATAGGTGTAAAGAGCACAATAACATTCCTCAAGAGAGCAATGCCTTAGCCAGAATACACTCGTTTTCGATATAATCATCACTATCGACTATGTATTTGCGTCAACGATGAACAAACTCCAGCATCCCATGCTCGTAAAATTTGCGCTAGCAGAGGTAACCTATTGTTTTACGGCTGCTACGATGGCGTCCTTGTTAAGGAAATGTTTGCTACGGAGTGCATCTTTCGTCAATCCGAACAAATTGAAGGTCAGAAAGAGCCAAATACAGACTATCCCATGGGCATGGTAGAACAGATCAATCAAGAATTGCAATACGCTTCACGATCTTCAAGTATAGAATCTGCAGTTCCCCGAGTGTCAATGAACGGATTTTATGTATGCTCTGGAAATTCGAGGTCTCAGTATAGCCAGCGTCATGATATACCAATCAGTCAGATACATCCAACTTTCAATCTTCCACTGTCAAAATCGATAGAAACCCAGTACAATTCTACTTATAACCTCACATTTTGGCTTTCCATTCCTTAAACTTAAGATCTTGGTAGAATCCCTGCACAAACTTCTAAAGAAGCATGTAAAAGGGAATTACACAACAACATCAAAATCAATTTGAGGAAGTAATACAGCTTATAGAGCAATCTAATAAACTCACACTTTCAATCAACACAAGGACGTAATTTTAGTTACAGTTGCGAGTCCATTCGGTGTATGGGTGCAATTGTGTAATATAAGTAAAACGCTATATTCAAAGCTATTGCTTGTGCATCTGCTTCCTTGTCAATTAGTGAAATTATTTTCTTCCTCTGATCTTGAGAGAGAGAGAGAAGCAGTTGCACTTATGTATAAATTCGGAGAATTTCTTAAATACTTGCATAAATCACGGATAGCTTAACAAATGTTCCCGAGAGTTACAAACCTATACTTACAGTCGTTAGATAACTTTGAAGAATAACTGTCTATTTTGTGATGACAGGTCAATTATACCTCCGAATTTTCGTTCGTATATCTTGCAAATTGTTCGCAAAGACATCAACGAATAAAGTCCACATTTGTATTCGTGCCAGGAATGAAAAAGGAAGTAGACCTGAAGCATAACCTTGCACTATCTGCATCAAAACACACAAACCAAAACTTTAGAATCGTTTTGCTCCATAAGAATAAAGCTATTTGCCATTTGAAAGGAACCATATCTGTTTCTGGTTTTGCAGCTATGAATTTTCTGGTAGTTGTTGATTGTTTCTCAAATCAGATTAGAGTAATGATAGTGAAAGGAACTATAAAACTACATTTAAATTAGAAAATATGTGTGAGTTCCTGCAACTGCAGCAGCAGATAATGGACCTCCTTTTTCCAGTAAGCAGAGGTGTAAAAACGGTATACTCGTACATTCATTGTGCTCTGCTCCATACCATTTTCACAGTAATGGTGAAGTTGAAAGAACTGTACATGACGTGAAAGCATTGCTAAAACGCAAACTACAAACACCTAATACAATCGTTTGGAAATAAATTATTAATAAAATTAGATACATTTTCGCTGTCCAAAAAACTTCATTGTTAATGGAAACGCCCCTGTAAACTTGATGGCATCAGATTCAATCAAATTTATAAGTTAGTACTACAAGCAAAAAATAACATAAAAATCATATGCTAATATTACCTAAACTAGAGGTATTTGTATGAATAAACAACTTGGTACAGAAAACAGCCAAGTTCTTGAAGGGGAAAGAAGAAAGGCACATACATAGGTGATTGTATTACAAAAGATTTCACGAATGGTAGGTTAAGAAGAGTTCACTTTGATCAGTTAGGAAAATTATAACGGGTGGCTTGCCTCCAGAGGAAACACCAGAATGGTAGGACCACTTCAATGAAAACATTTGATCCAAAGAAAATACGCAAGGTTCAACGCTTAGAAGATCTTCCAGAAGAAGATGTTCATTTTGATAGTTTCCTTGTGAAGAATATGAAAGATGGATTTTTATGAAAGACTAAATTTTATGAATTGGTATTTATAAATAGTATTACTTGTTTATTTATTTGTGTATATTATGTGATTATCTTCGTTCATTAAACTAAGTTTGTCTATAAACAAATTAATGTTGATTAGAGATTAGTTCCAGGATATATTATATTGCTACTTTTGAGAAATGAGGATCACAAAGTTATTGCCTGTCTTGGAGCATAAAACTTTTGAAAGCCTGGGACCACATGATTTCAAGTGTATTAGAATATGTATATTGAGCGAGTACCATGATAATAAAACATGGATATGAAGTTTGTGACAACAGTTGATATGAAGTAACGTTGGAATACAGTATTACTCTACTTTTTGTATATGAAGGATGAAGGTATATGAAGGGAGAAAACAAAGAATGTGACAAACCAGGTTTATTGAAAAAACCAAGCTTTAATTCCTTCAATGCTAAATGTTTAAACGGTTCACCAAATATGTAATATTGTTTTCTGTGGTTATTCGTGAATTTTAACCCTTCGTTCTTTGACAGTTTTGTAGTTGCAATTTTCCTCAATAGAATGAGCTATACAGCACAAAATCGCTAGAAATGAACATTCCCTCTTTCCTCCGAACATCCTTCATATGCAATCCAATGACAAATTTTGTCATTTTCTCGACCATCCGTAGCTTTTAGTCGGTACAGATACCAAAGCTGCACAGCTTTGGCTTCCATCCAGGAGGACACCAACCATCCTCTTTAACGTTTTCCAAGGTCTTTCCTTAGTTACACCAGGCAAAGAACGAAATGTTATAATATTTTGCAATTGAACTTTCGCGAGTCGAATCTAGAGCTTAGTCTGACTTTTCATATGCACCTTCGCCAGTAATATCTTCATAATCATAATCATAACCATATACATCATAATTAACTACTTTCTTGTCGAAACTTGTCTTTTTAATACATGATCAGCTGATGCTTTGCTCTGCACTCCACCAAATTTAAATTATCAAAGCGACTTGATTCCTTTGCTTTCGATTGGTTTAACTTTACCCTAAGGAAAGTAAGATATTATTATCGAGGAAATCAATACAAATAAGATAAGTTTACTTTCTTCCTTCAAATAAATAGAATTGACACTTTGTATCTCACCCTAACAACAAGAAACAGACTTTCAGCAGATATGAACTTATGCATAACATATAGATATTAATACTTCACTCCCTTAAGAAATTTCAAAAATCGCCGGGTGATATTTTTTCATATATATATGAGCTCCTGCGTAGCCTAGTCGGTAGCGCGCTCGACTTCAATGCGAGCGGTCCCGGGTTCGATTCCCGATGGAGGCTCAAATATTTCGGTGTTGACCCAGCATCGTGAGGACAATTGGGGAGCTGCTGTGAATAAAAGACAGTGGCGATCACAGTGAGAGCTTCGACTCTCCTCTCCCAACCCGTCTGGTCAGCGTGGGAGCAGTAGACCACCTCCTCCCTCCGGGAGAGGCCTCATCCATTAGTGGATTGAATATGGCTGTGTATATATATATATATATATAATATATTACACAGCTCTGCAATAATACTTTCAATGTCAACAGAAACTATCATCTGTGGTCTAAAGGTAAAAATGAAATACCTAAAAGCTTCAAGCTAAGATGAGTACTATTTGCCAATGGTATAAACTGCAAGCAACTGCACTTAAACAGAATTGTATTATGTTCATGTGAAATGTGTCGTAATTTCTATTGTCTCAAGCATACATGTGATTTGTAATGACTTCTTGAATGTCATGTGAAAGGATGAAGTGTAAGCTAAATGCCTTGACAAAAGCAGCTAAGAAATATTTAGTGAATTACTAATTACATTTCTTTAAGGATTTAAATCTTTGATCAACATTCGGGGAATTGACACGTTCTTCTTCACTTACCTAAGTACTTAAAATTGTTCATTTTTTTTACTAGAAGCCAGAAACATCTTAGGAAGTTCTCAATTACAGTGTCTGAACCTGGTGTTCTGTACAATAATATATTTTGTTTTATTGTAGTACTAATAGTTTAATAATGACTTCTTTCTTAAGAACTTTTTCCAGACTTCAAGGGCTAAACCTGTACTTTGGAACTCTGAGCACCAGGAATGTTACAAATCCTGATCGGGTGAAAATTTACACGAATCTGATATTTCCACATCCTGAGAAACATGATATTGCTCTCATGAAGTTCAAAGAACCCATTAAGTTTACAGGTAAATACAATCCTAACTAGAAAAGACAAGGATATCTTAGATTTTAAGTTCATGTTTTTCTAACGTCACGTATAACTCAATTGCGAGTACAGCTATATACCATGAAGTATCTTAGAAGAATTTAGGTCAATATAGGAATTTATATGCAAAATAAATGTAAAATGTAGTATTATTCGTTTTCAAAATTGTATTTGAAGCATATCCAAACCACAAAGACCAGACAATACCTCCATGTACATTTCAATGTGATAAAGCGATGTTGTGAAAGCAATCAGAAATTGAATTTATTTTAAGACCTTTAGGCATCTCATTCTCAGGTCAAAAGCAATCACGGCTTTAAAGTATCCAATTTAATTAGTTATACGATTTAATTATACTCAAAATTTGAGCTAAAGACCCTACAAGATGCCTCAAAAAAAATGTACGAAGAAAACTTCCAAAATGTAGTTATAAATGTGTTTCGGTTCAAACGTTTCCCACACAAGTGAAAGTAGCGAAGCATTCTCAAATTGCATCGTTCGATGATATTGATGGTTTTATATTTCAATATTTTCAGATGTAGTCCAGCCAATTAAACTTCCACCAAGAAGTGATTACAATGAAAGTTACGAACATCGCAAAGCCATAGCGATTGGTTGGGGTTGGGATTTAGATGGTGAGTATAACTATGGAATGCTATGAATAACAAGTTGATCGAATAAATATTTGCATAAGGCTGTGAGCTTCTAAACGCAAGACCTACTACTACTGAGTGTTCCACTACTGAGCTATCGCCTAATAAGAAACTTGTGTGCATATATAAGAAGTACCGAGCACTTTACAATATTAAATTGTTCGTTGAAGTCTGGAAGCTTCTTGTCATCCGAAGGATTTCCGATCCCAGAAGGCTCACTGAACTCTCAGCCGCTCAGCCCGTTGAATGCAGCCACGTTTGCAATTCACATACACTTACTAACTTCCTATTTTATGTATCGTCATTTGGGGTATCCCCGACATATTAAGCATTTTTCGTATCTTAGGAAACATATGAAGAATTGAGATGAGATTTCTGCACGTCGTCATAAAGCCTATTGTCTCTTCTTTCATTTTATATATGTTTCATTCCGTACATCCGAAGGCTCTGGTAACTGAGGGTTTTCACATGAAACTAGTGCGAAGTATCGAGATTGCCCCACTGCATGGGGAATTCCAACACTCTATTGAGGTAATTCCGACACCAAATAAAACGCAATAAACATTTAAAAATTATATTCTATGTACTCACAGTCTGTAACACTTTACGATGAATTGATATTCCGTGTGGAAATGGCATCTGACAGATTTCTTAAAATGAAATGAAAAGAGAATAAAATTAAAATAAATTATATCGCGTCCCTAGCTTTCCTCATAGTCAAAAAGGCGTAGTGCTAGGTGAAAATGACATTCTCCAGGTAAGCTTCACGTGTCATTTTGTCCTACATAATTGGAGTTATGCCAAAACTAACTTCGCCATTGAGTTTCTTGGAACGTTCCAACACAGATTGATATATCACATGACACACTTACTATTTAGAAATTTTGATCAATAGTCAAGACCCCCGCTTTCAAGATGGCGTTCATTGTCTTCATACCCTCCAGCATGTATCACCTCATGTCCAGTATCCATTAATAGTCATGAGCTTTCAATATATGTAACAGTTTACAAAAGAAAAGGTGTTTTCCAAATTCTGTATTCAATTTACTTGCTCTGTACGTTCCATTTTTCTGGAGTCCCTTTGTCGTTGTTTGTTAACGACAGCACCTATAATTTTGGCTCTTAAGGTTTACAGAGGCTTTGTACCTACATACGAAGTTTCATCAAAAATCGGGCTCTCTCACTTGGCAAGTGTTCCTTGTTAGAAGTGTCGGAATTCCCAACTGTCGGGAATATCCGAAATGGTCCTATTAATATTAAATTTACGTAATCGCAGTGTTCATTGTGATTCGATAGTACAAATATTTGACCTGCTTCACCATTCTAAGTATGTTCTAGTAGAAATAGCGAAAACATGCTTTTACTACGAGATGTAAACCATCTATGTACAAACAAGTCCAGCGAGTTTTCAGTTAATATTAGCAAAACAAAACCTAAATATTAGTAGTACAACCCCAAACAGAAATTAATTGTAGCCGGTGGTAGTAGAAGCTATGAACTCATAGAAAAAAAAGTAAAAAAATAAAGTGTATGAGAGGTGTTGGAAATTGAAGAGTGCAGGGAACAAGGAAGTTATGTGCAAGGAAGGTGATTTCTCGTGAAACGCATTTTAAAGTCTCCATTTACTCCAATTATCTAAAAACCGCTAAATCTTGTAGATTATTGGCGCCTTTGGATTGAAATCTTCCTAGTGATTAACTGTTGTTGTGTAGTACTTGTTACGGGTGTAAACTCATTTTTAAAAATATCTTGACATCCCTTGCTTCTTTCCCTGTACTCTTCATTTCAGTTTTCATTGTAAATATCTTGACAAAATGTTGATATACCACATAATTAGTTATGGAGTGAGAGGGCTCAATTCTCGTACATTCCTAAAGGTTATTGTGAGTAAAAGACACAGTTTTAACAAATTTATCATTCGATTACAGTTTTTTTTTTTTTAATTGTGGATAGCATTTGTTACGTTCTATGATCGTCAGTTGTTGTTCGCGCTTGTTAAATGTCTTGTGCCGTATGGCCTTATGGGTAAAGCGCTGCTTCGCCACTGAGCTCCTTCCAGACCTCAGTATGCGAAGAAACACGGTTAGTATTGTAACTTTTATTTGTGATTAATACGACGTCCTTCTCGACGTAACGTGACATGTGGATTGAATGGCATCATTATTGTTCGTTTGCATTTGATTGTTTTAATCTGGTCTTTGTTCGTGACGTCTGGATTCATTTTGGATGGTTCTTTAGCGTAAGTTATGTGGAATTGTTTTTAGTTATCAAGAGGAAAGACATTACTCCAGTTTTCTTTTCTCTGTTATAATGAGTTTAGATACGTTGGATTATCGAGAATCTATCCACAGTTAACAAGGAGTAAAGACGGCGTATTTTAAGTATGTATACTTTCTGTTTATTAGACTAGTAGAATATTATCAGTTGTTATTTTTGTAGTGTTTTTGTTGGGGTGTAATAAATATATGTTTGAAACTTTTATTTTAATTTAGCTCAAAACAATAGTTATTTAACTAAAGAGTAAGTTATTAATTGATACTAACGCAGTCGCCTTGAGTTACTGTATAAGTGACCTGGCTTTGTGGGTCAAGGGTTTGAACCTTGTAGCTTGATGTATGAAAAGATGTCAAGGTATTATGACGAACTCGGGCTAGTAAGGTCAGATCACAGCTACAGAAACAGGCTGCTTATGCAGTCGAATCTGGGTACTTTTTTGTGGTACGAAAATACCGTAAAATATTAGTACTCGAATTAATGTCAGCATTTACTTGTTTACTTCAAAGATATTTCTTTCGTACTGCGATTGGAAGCACCTACATGTATAGGTCTAGTACTGTTACCAAAGTGTGAGAGGAGTCAACCAAAATGTGAGGGGTTGTTTGGCTAACAAGTGGTGTAAGTCCATAATAGCAATTTACAGTGCTGAGAACATATTGAAACTTGAAGCTGCTTGGCCATTCCATGTAGTGAAATAAATTTTAACGCATTTTGTGGCCAAACTACAGAACAGGTACCCACACCGCTTGATGATTTTATTGACCTAACTGTCTAATTTTTGAAAATATTGTCAGTCCATTATCGGAATTTTTAGACTTACACCACTTGTTAGACAAAACATCCATATATATAGGTAACTGAATGTATGTATTAGAATGTAAGATAATACAGAGAACACACGATTAGTGTCAGAGACAAGCAATACAATTCACCGTTCTTCCCCTTCTGTATTTTGGGAATCATCAATTTGTTCTTCAGATAAATTTTCATCTTGTGATCTTAATCATTTTCTCTTTTAGTACATTTGAAATAATTATTCTTACCAGAAATTCGTGTAAAACTATTTAGATGTAATTTCGAATTCTTTATTTTAGTTTAACTTCTTACAAATAAATATTGTTTGTCATTATTCTCATATAGATGATAAAGCCAATAATGTTTTGCTGAAGTGGATAAATGTTACTATCTCTTCTTTCAAACCATGCTGGGATGCATATGGAAAAAGTACGGGGATAAGGAAAGTGTGTGTTAAAGTGCAGCAAGGGAAAACAATATGTCCGGTAAGATCGTAATACAATAATATACAGTATAGTGTCCTATAAGCTCACTTCTGGGACGTACTTGGAGGCGAGTGGCTCAGATTCGGAACCTGGTATAAATCTAACTTGGAATATCTAAATCATAAAAGAATACACTCTGCATATCAATTTGGAGTAACTTATATTAATTTTCAAATATTCAAAATGCAATTCTCACCCCAGTAGCACACAAACGTAGAAAATGCATGCAGTAAACGTTAGTACCGGAACGTTCTCTTAACGCTGTAAATGTACCAAAATGTCCACCTGTTCAACGGTTTATTCAACGTTGAAAAATGGTTGAGAAGAAACGATGAAGAAACTGGTTCAGTTGGCCAAAACAGAGCATTAATGATGTTTGTTGGTATGTATACACAGTTTCATTTTACCCGTTGCTTTCATCGTGATATACGGTGTTAATTTTCCAACAGTAAATATCCTACCGCTGCTGTGTGGCTCGAATCAGATACGTTCCGCACTCCTCGTTGGTAGCTCGTCGCCTTATCCCTTTGTCCATTTTTTTACTTGTACAAATATCTTTATACAGTTTTAGACAATATTACATCATCATGAGATTCACAAGAGCGCTACGCTTATCTAAGGTATACAGTTTACTACAACATCCTACCTTTATTGTTTTAGTATAATTTTGTACTTTTTTTCCAAGCATTTTACATTTTATTTCTAAGAAAAATATTTTATCCTACAAACAAATTATAACTCATATATTACACGCTCATATTTACTATTATGTAACATTGTATCTTATTTTTTTTAGAAAGACTGTTTTTTTTTTGTTTGGTTTTTTTTACTGAAAAGCAGTGGGCTGATACCGGTTATTTTTTATCTTATTTGTTATAGAGTAATTTCTTTTTTATTTATTTTTCTTTTTTCTGTTTTTCTTTTTTACTTATGATTGCTGACGTTATGTTCTTACTTTACATTCTAAGTTACCAAATTATCCAGAACTAATAAAAATTTGCAAACTATTTTCGTTGCATGACACTGTCCACGTTTTTCTTTTCATGTTTTAGTAAACTTCGGTATATGTATTCGCTATACAGTTCTTCTGATTTAAAAATAGATTGTATAGTATGGCCAGTAATCCAAGTTACCGCATTAGTTTACTTTCTGGATAATAGTTGTAATCCGGACATGCTATCAGTTTTGTTACAGTAAAGATCTGTGACGCTGTGCTACATATTCTTGCCAGCAGTTCTGGGTACTCCCTCCAAATGTATTTCACCTTTTTGCATTATTTTAACCAATGTTATTTATCATCAATTTGACAACAAACCTTACATAATGTTTCACAATTATTTCCCAACTCTGCCCATCTGCTAGGCGTAATGTAAACATTATGCTCCAGAATATACCAGAGTGAATTCTGTTCGTTATTTAAAAAGGGTTTATTGACATTTCGCCACACCATTGACTAATTGCCATCCGTAACTTTTTGAGCTATTCTGATTGTTGTTTTTACACTTTTCGTTCCCATAACTGTTTGTAAATTTGTTTTACTGTCCACTGTTCCATAGGTAAATGTAAAGCTATCGCGTAAGCTAGCTGTATTAGCACTTCTGTGGACATGCTATTGCATCTTTCTGTTATTGGTATATTTATAGGTAAAACAATTGTTGGATAACGTGTCGACATGTTCCGGTTCAGTTAAAATGCTTGCAGTGCGATGGATAATCATACTCTGAGCCTGTATTGTCATGTCTTGCATATTTATTTATCCTTGCTGTGGTGGTAAAAGGAGAGTACCATATGCCACATGTAATGGTTGTCGATACCACAAGAAGAAAAATGCTTGACTTTTTATCTTTCTAAGAAAATCATTTGGTGGTAATAAAATTTGAGTTCCATACCACATGCGCGCGTATACAAACTGTATCGAATATACATATTTCTTGCCAAATGGTTCAAATCACGGGTTTTGTTCTTTGTTAACAGATTACATACCTGTTGATATAAATTTTGATATGTTTCACTTATTGTTGTACAGGCGTATAATAAGATGAATACATATTTTCGCTTTCGTTTGATAGACACAAAATATTTGTTTGTTTTTTATTGTTAATTTTGGAACCTGTTAATATCATGTAAGTATTTAATACCTTTTGTACTTTTGGGATTTCTTTATTTGGAACTAGATAGATTGTTACATCATCAAGGAAAGATTGTACTGTCAGGGACTCTTTGCGGTCTATTATTTAAAACAAAGTCAATATTTGTCACTAAAGGAGCAAATGGCCAAACTAAAAATGATTGTATTCAGTGGGTCGCCTTCCGTGACACCCCTCCCTACTTTAAATTTAAAAGTCAGTTGGCCGTGAATTTTGATATGCTCTTTCAGTATAGTGTGCTATTAACATTCGTTTCATAACTGACGGTATTCTGTAGAAAGTAAACACTTGTTTTAGATAGGAGTACGAACAATATATCATAGGCATGCATAAACAATACTCGTTAATGCATATTCTGATCGTTTGTAAAACGCAAAGCTATTTATGTAATCACGTATATTTGAGAATGCTATCGCAATATTAGGATACGCTCCTACACAATATTGTTGAGGGTGTAGAATTTTTGGCAATACCTGTTTCATTCTATTAGCTAAACAGCGACTCAATATCTTAGGGTCCGTGTTCAATAATTGTATTGGACTAAAATTATGTATGCTGTTTGTTTTGTTTGTCTTTTTTACAGTGACCAATATCCATGTCAATGTCAATCTACCAGTGATTCTTAACTCGTTAAGGCTCAATCCAAGTGGGATTTTCCGCCTTTTTCGTTTTACGCCAATTATTCAAAATTCAGAGCAGGTAAAAAAATTAAATCTCGCGGACCAAAGTTCGTTTCGCACTTTAATAATGGGTACAATTAGTTTTACAGAAATGCTACTAGTAACCTCAGAATTGTGTCCAGATACTTTTGGGACAGAATAATGTCCCAAAAGGGTCTGCACAGAATCCTGAAGTTGTTACTAACATTTCCTTAAAGCTAATTGAACCTATTATTGAAAAAGGTAATGAACTTTCAGATAAGGTCCCGGAAAGTTAAAATTTGTTAACCTACACGTGATTCTGAATAATAGACGTAAAACGAAAAAGGAGGGGAAAACCCCTTGGATTGAGCCTTATTCCAAACAATTCTGAAGAAGCTTTATAGGATTCCGATGGCAACGCATCGGCTCTTGGACTTTTTCGCGCTGGCCCTGTTTTATTGTCCGCAAGATTTCCTCATACATGAAAGGTTCATTTAACATCTCTATTTCGTTTTCTTCAAAAAGTGTAGTATCATAATTAAGCAAGTCTTTGTATTCCTCTGATCCTTGTTTATTTTTTAAAAAAACTTTATAATATTCATTAAAATATTCTCGGACATCTTCATTTTGGTAGTTCTTACCTTCATCACCTTTTACATTTCATATAAAATTATTATTTTTCCCCTCTCTGCTTTTCTTTTTTTATTAAATTTAAAGTTATTTGTTCCTTAGGATCTATAATTTCACTTTTGGCACGTACAAATTACCTATAGTCTTTTTCTGTGCGTTTTAACAGATAAGCCTTGATTTCTGTAATGGTTTGAAAATATTGGTGGTTACCCTGTATACTTTTGTGTAGTCTTGTAAAAGTTTATAATAATATTCTAGTTGCTGTTTTTTTTTTTTATCTTGTGTCATCAACCGTTGATATTGTTTACAAAAATATCTAATCTGCGGTTTTCCATACGTTGTTCACCATTCTGGTAGTGATTTGCTTGTACATTTGTTCCTATTCTCCATCAGTCTAGCCCACTAAGCGTTAAATTGTTCCCTAAAATTCAATATTTCTAGTATTGTGGTATTTAAATACCAAATTGTAGATTTTTTAAAAGTTTGAACACACGGCATCTGTAAATTTAGGACAGCATGGTGATCCATACTTTGTAATGCAGCCATTTTAATATCGCTTACATTTTTCATTTAATGTCTACTAATCAATATTCGGTCGAGGCGGCTTCCAGAATAGGAGGTAATAAAGGTAAAGCCCTTTTCCAGCGGCCTCAGTAACGCACACGGATATACTAGATAAGATAAAATTAATTTATTGCGCGGTAACAGCACTATGGCTTATGCCGGTCCCGAGGGATCTACTAGATGATACACTTGTACAACATTTTTAAAGCTTGTGAAATATTGGAATATGGTTCGGATTCTTCCTTTTTTTAAGGTGCAATTATAGTCACCCACCGCTATGATATTGGATGGTTCATCTTGTAAGGCATAAACAACTTCTCTTTCAAGAAAAAGTTCCCGCTGTGTTTTAGTAGCGCTGCTTGTTTTTCCATATGTTGACAATAATAGATGATTTGCAAAAATCCCTCGCGTTATACGTTCACATGGTGGTCCTCTGATTTGTTTTAAATGAAGGTCACAGCGGAAAAGAATTGCCGTACCTGTTGCTGTAATTGACGGAGTTAGTAATTAAGAAAAAGCTGGATCTAAATATTTCACCACCTGGGGTAATAATACATGCATGTTCCAGGATCTTAAAAAATAATTTAGCAAATTCAATTGTTTTTATTACTAATTAATCCATGTACGTTAAGAGTACTAATTCTGTAGTTGTGCATTTTGAAAAAGAAATGACTCTGTTGCCCTCGCGTGGATGATGGTACGTTGTTCCTAACTGTTATACTTGTACTAACTTACAAAATACACAGAGTGAAAAACAGCATCTCGAAATTTTCATAAAATTTAAGTCCCTGCACTGCCTCAAAATTAATGTGGTGTTCTAATTATATAAGTTCACTGAATTGTTGCTAACACTCACATTGGTGCTGCTTTATGCTTAACATTTTCAAGAGAACAAAAACAAACTAATACAACCGAAAAACATTATTATTTTTCTGCCTTTTTGTTTTGTCATTTTTAACTTGCTCACTTAGTTTTGTGAACTACGAAGCTTACGCACTGTTTTTTTTTTTTTTTTTTTTTCTCAAAACAAATTTTTCTTCCGTTTTTTGCAGATCACGTTTTGATTTTCGCTTAATGTCTTCTTTAATTTTTTCTTGTTTCCATTTTGTTCAATGTGATTTTGTTCAAATAATATTTATGTATTTTTCACTCAACGAACCCGGAGAGGAAACCATTGATGCGGTATCACTATCCGTTTCACTATCATAGCCTTGCATATTATATTCACTTACTCCACTCCACTTGTTATCACATCTGCTGTTCCCTGACCAGGTTGAGTCATGCCCTGACTTTCTGTTTCCTCAATAGTTTCCCTCTGTTTTGCTATATCACTAATTAAACACTTCGGTAAACTTTATTTTTATATGGGCCAGTCTAGCAACTTTGGGCTTCGGCCCGTCACAATTCGCCTTTAGCTGTTAAAATCCACACGGATGTCCCTGCCGGGACCTTCAAGCCGATGACCTACCGCCGCAGATAGCTCGGCCACCCGGACGGCATTTCACTAATTAAGTAGTAAGAACCATCACTTAGCTCTTGTACTTACCTGACGTCCGAAATCAACACCTTGTGGGTCCCTATTTACCTCAACAAGCTTTTGGCCTTCCCATGAATCTAGTATGTTG
>JAGDQP010012943.1:28040-49033 GCA_022664845.1 Lepisma saccharinum | reverse complement strand
TATGAACACCATAACAAAGGATTTAAACCCAGAAATGATAAGTCATTATGCTGACGAAGTAATAATCCATGGAGATGAGTTTTTACATCACTGGCAACACTAAAACGACTTTTCATGAAAATACAAGAAATCGGTATACGTTTGTCCATATCAAAGGCAAAATTTTTCTTTTCCAAGTTAACTATCTTTGGTTACGAGGTAGATAAGAATGGCATTAGAATCTCCAAGAAGATTCGTTCCGCAATAGATAACTTTTTACCTCCAAAAGATGTAAAATCCTTGCGCAAATATTTAGGATTATGTAATTTTGCCCGAACGCAAAAATCTAATTACGCAGATTTAGTGGCACCTCTTATCGAACTGACCAAAAAAGGTAAGCGTTACAGATGGTTACCGTCGCATCAAGACAGCTTCTTGTTACTCAAACAGGCACTTGTAAATTCAGTGGCCATGATGCATTATGATCCAAAAGCACCAATTAGACTGTATGCTGACGCTAGTCGAAATTTTCTGGCGGGCGGAATTTTTCAGCTCGATCCCATTAGTAAACAGTGTAGGCCATTAGGATTTTGCTCAAGAAGATGTACAGATGCAGAGAAAAGACGTGACACATATGAAAGAGAAGTTATGGCAGCGGTTTACACATGTAAAACATATCGTTATATTTTATTGGGAATCCATTTTGATATGTTTACCGATAACTTTGCATTTAGTAAAGCTCATACGGCTCCAGATGTGTATGGTAAGGTGGCGCGTTACTTTACCTTCCTAGGTGAATTCAGCTTTACATTACATCACTGCTCTACGCAAGACAACTGGATTGATGTGTTTACTCATAATATGCGTGAAGATAACCATTCAGACATGGAAACTGATGATTTACTGGACGTTCCACACAAGATAGCAAAAGTTACAGATGAACAAAAGCAGCCAGATGAATCATCGCGAAAAAGAAGAACAACAAAGGACTTCGTGGGAATCTCAAATAAAAGCTTGGACGGAAATTACCGAAAATATTCAAGCAAAGGAAAAAGAGGCACCGCACGAAAAAGAGAAAGAAATTACACGCTCTCAATTAGTCGGAGTTATATTTGAAGACCTAAACATTCGTTCCGCACAGAAGCAAGACCCATTTTTTTAAAAGATTATAGAAACCCTGCAAAACCCCAGTCAGGATGTAGATGGTAAAACCCTGAGAGATTCTAAGTATTTTAAAATAGTTGATTGAATTTTGTATCGCACACCTCCAAAGAATAATAATCGGCGCAATACAATGCAACTATGCGTCCCACAGGACTTACGGCATTCTTGGTTCGAATCTTTGCATTGTACCTATTTGCTAATCATTTAGGTTACCGTAAGACCTATCTTTCTGCTTCCCGAAAATATTACTTCAAAAACATGAAGCAGTATTTATCAGAAAAGATGCGCCGGTGTGATATATGTCAAAGAAACAAAGTAGTTACACAGTTACCACAAGGCCAACTGTTACATTTAGATGTACCCCCAGTTTTTACGTCCTATCAGTTGGATACCTCGGGGAAGTACCCCCAGTCATTCAATGGGAACAGACAGATAGTTTCTGCCATATGTGAAGGAAGTCGTTACCTTATTTCTCAAGCGATACCAGACTTAAGTGCCAAAACAATCTGTAAATTTATATACACGCAGATAATTCTTCGTTTCGGGGTTCCTAAGACGATAAAAACTGACCGGCACATGTCATTTCGAAGTGCACATTACACAGAGCTATGTAATGTAATGGGAATTACCCCCTATAAATGTTTATCGTATCAACACAGTGGAATTGGATTGGTGGAGTCGACACACAATATGATAGAGAATTTATTAAGACTGGAATGAACGAACAAGGAAACGATCACAGAACATGAGACAGGCACCTCTCGGAATACATATACTGCCTCAACCAGTCTATAAGACCCTCTATGGGTTATTCTGCTAATTATATTGTCTTTGGATTTCAACCCAGGGACATAGCAGATAGCAAATTTGATAGAATTTGCGAAACTCCAGACAACATGACCCGCCTGAAAGATATGCAACATTACTCGACAACTAGTAGTTCAGAATCTACAGAAGGACCATGAAAGAAAGGCGACACAGGACACATGATTACCAGATCAACGACAAGGTTTTAGTTTATAATCCGTTATTCCGTCAAGGTACTGCCAAGGCATTCACTACACCATTCCACGGACCTGGAACTGTAATGAAGAAATTACATAATAACACCTATCAAGTTCAAATAAAAGATAAGCGCGGTAATTGGATTATAGAGGATGTCGCAATACAGCTATTACGCCCCTACTACGAGGACGTGCTTTATTTAAAAAAATATGGCATTAAGGAAAAGAACGAATAAAAAACGCACAAGAACAAGCGAATGGAAGATGCAAACAAGTTACATATATTTTTTTTTAAATATTCGTTTTAAAAGAGGAACACGTTCCTAGCGATTTCGAGTGACGATTTAAAAGGAAAATCGAGTTATTCCCGACTATAATGGAATACTTATTTGCCTGAAACATCGGAGCAAATGCCGAATGTTTTCCAAATGCCCCAACACTTTTGAATCATCTATCGATTTGGTTAGAGGCATTTTTTTAATATATTTTAAAGAATGCCCCTTTATATAAATATATAAATCTACGTTATAGTTTCGTGATTACATAATTAGCAGACCTAAAAATGCACTAATTCCTATACATTAAGGTTTTCTATTTTTATCATTTATTTATTTTATTGGTATTTTACTTTATAGTCTGTTATATATGTTAAGAGTAGCCCCAATTTTTTTTCTCTCAATTTTTTGAAACAGATGTTTTGCTATAAACAAAGGTTATTAATTAAGCATGATAACGATGTCTATTTAGTTATGTAAGGATAGTAATATATATATATATATATATATAAATAGCCGAGATTTCGGTTAAACTGCGACTGAAAGCTACGAATGGGTAACGTCAAGGTAAAATTATGCTAATTTACTCATACCTCTCCTGTTTATATGTTACATAGTAACACGTTATAAGCATAAAAAACCACCATCGATATGTGATTTCCTTTTTAAGCATATAACGAACACTAAGGTATTGAAAAAATACAAGCTTAAAATTTACTTTAGTAAGTAGGTAATCTGCGAAATAAACTTACCTCAAAGAAACCGCCAATATAAATCGTCTCCCCCAATATAAATCAATATAAGCCATCATAAGAAGTAATATTAAGAACGCTTTTTTATTATTTGACATGTGTTTAATGGTAATAGGATATCTGAAACTCCAGTAATGCCGCTTCTTCTCATACGAGCATACAGCAAAATGCTTCGCTAGCATTATCTCGAGGTTACTTGTATATATACATTAAATTTAGCAAAGCCATTACCTTTACTTTAATTTTAGTGTAAGACTTACAAATTATTATAGCAAAACATCATTTTTTATATATATTAGTTTAAAAATTAAAAAAAGGGGATAACATGAATTTGAAAAGATAAAATTTGGCTTCTTTTTTTCTCTTTATAGACAAAAAGAATAAAATGGATCGTATATTTTTAATAGTAACGTCCATACAAATGATAGCTTTTTCTACAACGTTACACCATAATGAATACCACGAAATAATTCTGCAACACATTTGAGCTACTTTAACAAATAAGGGGCTGGCAGTAAATTCACACACGGACGTATACATAGCAATACGCTCCAACCTTAATCTACTTATCCTTCTAAAGAATATTGTGTTGCTTGGAACGAGATTAGACAAGAGATTAAGAACCTTGAAAAGACATTTTTTTCGCAATATTGAAGATGCCATCCCATGCCACTTTAAAATCTCAGGCACCCAAACTATTTCTTGTGTAAATAGCACACGAACTAAGATAAACTTTCTCTCTTTCTTGTTAGGTATAGGATCGTTTGGTTTGTCCTTGACCAATATGTTTCAGCAACGACATTTAGCTTCATCAGTGGAGCAACTGAGACAGCACGAACATTTACTGACCTCAGAAATAAATAATATGAAAGAGAGCTTCACCCAAGAGATTAGAATTATCAAAAACGTAGTTCTTCAAATTAAAAATACATTTCTAGGCATGCAAACGCATATATTGAAATCATTTTGTGCTCTCGCTCAAGAAACACGTAAACTATCCGCTTTACATGCCCATTACTTAGCACAGAGTGAAATTAAACAATTTATGTCACACATTTCGACTAACAAACTTTCTCCCCAAATTCTAGCAGAAAATCACACTTTGAAACTCGTTTCTGAACACGAACTCCTTAGAGACACTATCTACAAGTATGATTTAGGCCTCTTATATACTGTTTCCAAAACATTTCTTGTTTCCTTCAATTTTCAGACTAGGAACCTATTACTTCAAGTTCCACTGATAAAAACCAATTCCATGTCTCCTCTTCTGGAAGTTATCAATTTAGGATTTTTATATCATAAAGTTCAAACAACCATTTCTCTGCCTCGCTTTGTATTCACGTCCGGCAACGAATTCCTCGAAATTGAAGAACGATTTTGTTCATTTGAAATTTATTTATACGTATGCAAACTTCATAGTTTTAGGAACTGACAACAAGCGAGCTGCATAACTGAGCTAATATACAATCACACGTTTTCCACATGTCAACTTCAAACTTTTGATTCCAATATCAATTATATTTATCGTTATGCGGATATGCTCTCTTCTATACTCTCTTCTTTTGTTCCCTTTCACAGAACATACAAATCCGAGACAGGAATATCCCACAGCAAACCTTACGAAAATACTAATAATGCCTCATTATTCTTCCACTATAACGAGTTCGAACACATTATTTTTAAGGACATGATCCTACCTTCGAAAATGCAAATTCAAACAGCTCACGCCACTTAGTTTTAAATAATACAGAACTACTTCCCATATTGGTTGAAAATTCTACTATACGCCAGTTAGATAAATTTACAGAACAGTTAAATTCAATTAAGATTCAAGGTAAACAAATCCAACCCCTTGAATTCGACATTTCTTATACCAACATTTTTATAATTATAATTGTAGTAATATTATTTTTGGTAATAGCTATAACTTTAGGATATGTATTTTACGTTACATCTAAAAGAATTAAAATCTTAGAAGAGGCCAGACACTAAGTTTGTTTCTTTATGTTCTCTATTTCCAGAGAGCCATGTTAAGAACAGCCTTGATAGTTATGTCCTTGAGTATAACGGGCCTCACATTAATTATTTTGGCATATATTATTGCCAAACTTTGTAGCCATAAGAATATAAAAAACAATACTAATCGATCTCTAAATAATCAATCACCTTCTACCCATAATTCCATTTCTCTACCTTCTGTTCAATATATTTCTAAGCCATACTATTGCAATGTTCCCCCTTCTCCTTTCTTAAACCAGGGACACGAGTATGAGATACCTCTCTCCTGCTATGACCAATCTCAAACTTCTCAAACAACTTTTACCCCCACTCCAATGTTACCACTCTCGCCACCACCACAAACTCCAGTTTCTAAAAAGGATATTAGCAAAGTCACAAAGAACCAACCTATAAAGCCTCCAACACCTTATATCTTTTCTATAGAGGACATGTCCCCTCACGAGTTCCTTTCCTATCTCGTATAAACAAAAGCGTCAAGGACTCCTTATCTAACCTCACCGGACTAACACAAAAACTTACAACAAAGCACATCCAGAACAGCATATCAACAGACGGCGGCGAAGCATCCTCAATAACATTCAACAAGAACCCAAAGTGGACTTCCAGGACCTAGGAGACAGCAGAACCAGAACTCAGCAAACAAACATTACAAAATTGTAACAAACAAACAGTGCTTATAAGACACTGCTTACTCATGAACAAGTTGATAAAAACAAACATACGTAACTTGTTATGTACAAGAAATAATGAAGTGTCAGTCAATATTTATGTTAATAGCGCAGAAACTTTTCCGGGCTGTATGAATGGAAAACAGGAACCTCAGACTGTGCGGACCAGCAACTCCCCAGGAGAAATGCTGACCACACAGTTGTTTAGGCTCCTCAGGTCCCTAGAAGGGGAAAGTTAGATTCAATATATAGAAGAGGACTTTTACCAACAAAATAGAAGAAGAGTGATATAGTTATAGTACCTACACTCTTCCAGGGCAGTCATAGGAGTTGACTGTCAAGACATACGCATACACGAGTCCTTTCAGACAGTCCGGTGAGTTTTATTTTGTATAACATCTTTCTAAAATGAAAGCAAACTATCTGAAACCTACTTGTATTATCAATGACTACATCCTTTCCCAGTACCTAAATACGCCTGAGCCCGTCAAAGGGGGAAGGCAAACGATATGGATGAAACCGGACTTTTCTACAAACTTTTTCCAAGTCGTACCCTTTGAATAAAAGGTGGCAAGTGCCATGATGGAGGGTGCAGTAAACAACATTTGACTGTTGTCCTTGTATGTAATGCAGACGGCAGTGACAAACACCGTCCTTGGGTGATCGGTAAGTCCGAGAAACCACGTTGTTTTAAGAACATAAACGTTGATTCTTTACCTTGCATCTATTCTCACCATAAGAAAGCTTGGATTGACAGCTCATCATTTCGTAAGTGGCTTCTTCGTTTCAACAATCGAATGGTGGCTCAGAATAGGCATGTTCTTCTGACATTAGATAGGTGTACAGCTCATAACATACATGATCTTAACTTAGCCAATGTCAAGGTTCACTTCTTCCACCCAAATGCAACGAGTCGTCTTCAGCCAAGGCATCATTGACCTTATGAAGAGGTTATATCGAAAGCGACTTGTGAGAGCTGCAATTCGCGCTGCTGAAAAGGATATGGAAACGCCAACTTGGAGTGTGCTTGATGCAGTGAAAGCTATCGCCGCATCTTGGGAATCCGTGTCATCGCAAAACATACAGAACTGTTTTACAAGAGTCTGGAGACATACAGACGATAATCCTGTTGATGATTTAGAGGGTGACAACGACAGTACTTTAAATGACGAATGGAATACTCTACAAGATGTTGCGAACTCTGAAGTTAGTTTTGAAGAGTTTGTTAGTGCAGACGATGATGTTGCCGTGTGTGCTCCAGTGGAGTCTGGTGTACAAGCAGTTGTGTCTGAGGTGCAAGAAATGTCATCAGAAGAAAGTGAGGAGGACAATATCATTCCTCCTACCCGCCAGGATGTGTTACACGCCTTGGAAACTTTAGAACGTTTTGCTGCAACATCCGAAGTGACCGCGAATTTTACGGAAGCCATGAGTACAGTTGGCCGTGAGGTTACCAGACATTTTCGTTCCCGTCTGCGATAGCGGAATATCCAGGAATTTTTCACCAGAAAATGATCAGTGAGTACATTTTTTCAAGCTGCAATACAGTTATAGTCAGGGTTTGAATTACCCGAGAATGGGAGCATACGATGGCCTGAACTGCTACTTAGCTGCGCTGTAGCTCCTTTTAATTTTGCCTTCGAATGTAACTGAGCGCAAAGTGCACTACGGCTACTGCAGGCTGGAAAACATGTCAATAGCTACGCTACATGTTAGCACTTTGCGTTCAGTTCCATTCTAAGACGAAATTGTAAAGAGCTGCTGAGCAACTATGTAGCAGCTGGTCCGTTGAATGTACCCCTTCCCCCGTATTTTGCACCCTGGTGACAGTATTATTGAAATGTAAAACCTTTTATCCTCAAGTGAATTTTCTGTGTTGTTGGAAACTGATGTTATAAAGAGGATTGATGGACGTAGTAGCAATGTAAACTTTTTTTTAATCTTCGAAGATAGGATAATAAACTTACTGTAGTGTTTTCACTTTTCAGAGGATGATACCGAGACCGAAACTAGTCTCGATCTCGTCTCGAATTTGAGACCGAGCCGTGCTTTTCGAAATCGAGACGAGACCGAAACTGTCTCAGTCTCGTCTCGATACCATTCTGTGGATGGTATCAAGACGGAGAATAGTCTTGGTCTCGTCTGGAATTTGGAACCGAGACGTGCTTTTCGAAATCGAGACGAGACCGAGACTACTCATTTTCGTCTCGACACCATCTCTAGTGTTTTCTATGACAGACATAATATACTGTAGTGGTATGTATAGTCTGTATACTGTAGTGCGTATGTATGGAGAAAATGTACTCGAATAATAAAATTTGGATCCACGGTTAACACGAATTTTTTTAACACGAACTCCTGATTTTTCAGTCCCTTGGAATTCGTGTTAACGAGGGTTTACTGTATAATATAAGGTCAACAAGTGCTCTCTCGTTATCTCAATACATAATCATGATAAGGTGAACAAATACTCTGACTTATACTATTTTTATCTTCTAAATACATACTCCTAATCTTAATATAACATACGGTCAACAAGTGCTCTCTTGTAAAATATTATAAGCTGAACAATTTTTATTTTGACTAATATATTTTATCTTAAAATACACAGTGCTAATCTTAATATCATATAAGGTCAACATGTGTCCTCTCGTTATCTCAATACATAAACATGATAAGGTGAACACATACTTGACTAATACTATTTTTGTCTTCTCAATACACCCTCCTAATCTTAATATAACGCAAATGCCCTCTTGTTATCACAGTATGTAAACATTATAATCTTCTAATTATACAATCCTCATATTAATATAACACCAGGTCAACAAGTGCCCTCTCGTTATCTCCATATGTAAGCATGATAAGGTTAAAAATTATACTGACTAATACAACTTTCGTCTTCTAAATAAACACTTCAAATCTTAATATAACATAAGGTCAACAAATGCCCTCACCTAAAAATCCCGCTAAAAACTATGAAAGAAACCAAAATTGATTTCCGGGTTTCCATTTTCGTAATGTGGACAAAAAATGGAATAAAATGACGCCCCACTCGTCTTTATTGGGTGAAGTGACCTATTCCCTCAAAATTGGGTGTCTAGCTAATAACATTCGTACAATGCTTACGATACGTATGCGTTTGTCTTTTGTTCTCTCAAATCTTAACGGAAGACGCTTGTTCTTTGTCTGCAGCGTTGAGCAAGCTAGTGGTTTTCTCACCAAATCTGATGTTTTCGATTTGGAAAACTGTCTGATGGGAATTTTCACTGTCTAGTGGTTGGTGGGAAATTTGGTAGGTTTCATTTCATGTCTAGTGATTTCTGTAAAGTACGAAAAAAGAAAAAGAAATATTCTGTACTTCATAATGCCGTTAAGAAAGATTGGGAATGTAGTCAGGACAGCTTGAATAACTTACTGTTTGATAATGTATAGAGGGGCAAGTGTAGTGAAATGTATATTTAGTGTTTCTTTCAAGATACCATTAACACTTATTTCTTTGCTTCTTTGGGGAAATGGATGATGTTATTATTGTTTCCTATGGAGTATAAGCCTGAAATCAGAGCAGTCGATAAATGTTGTTATTCTTCATTTCTCAACATCCCTATGATTTCTCACAGGACAAATTTTTTGTTCGGCCAAAAATTCTCAGCCTAATAATTGGATATTAAATATAAATAAGTGTTTTTTTTCTTTATTTCAACTTTTACAGTTTCCCCTTCTTTTTTTAAACATTATGGTCACTACTATCTTTGTTCCTAGTACACAGAATGTCTTGGAGTTCGAGTTGTATAGCACGTGATTTCTAATTTTACCAAGGTTAGTTGGATAGTAGTGAATTTCCTTTTTATAAGAAGTTTGTTTTTAGCAAAAATAGGTCTCGGTCTCTCTCTCTCTCTCTCTCTCTCTCTCTCTCTCTCTCTCTCTCTCTCTGCAAGAATTAATTTGCAACTTTTTCAAAATTTATTTGTGTGTGTGTTTAGGTGCAATTATGCGGAAAATTGAGCCACAATATTTCGCGTTGAGTGACTCTGCGATGCTAAGTTCGTTAACTTGCTAGTTCGGGATGCGACTGACGCTAGCGGTGTTAATCCCTTCAGAGAATTATCAGTTTGCGCCGTTGTAATGTTTTAAAGAGGTCTAAGTACTAACATGGTCAAACGCCGAAGTACAAGGTCTTTCTAGCGTTATGAATCTTCTCAGAGTCGGATTAAGAGATAGACTAAGGTCAGGGTTTCCGCCAGGATTTTCAGTTTGGGTGTGTACAGTCAAAATTGGGAGTGTTTAAGTGAAGTTTTGTACGGTCTCTATCGATTTTTAACCGCAAAAATTAAAGTTTGAAAATATTGTCGAGACTTTGGGAAGTAAGGCAGATGCAGCTCAGGGCCTCCACCAAAGGTAAACCAGTAACGTATGTAAATAGTAGTGACCACAGGAGATAGGCAACAGAGCCAGCCAATGAGTTAACAGTCATGGACCCCCAAATACTTTAATTCAGCACTGAATCCATAGTGCTGTAACCGCCCATACAATTAATTCATTTTATCCTATCTTCAGCACTGAATCTTGTGAAAATGAAAACATGGAGCAAAATGATTTCGGAAATAATGTAACACTTTGTGCAGGCCTCCATTTAAAAAAAAATCAACAACTACGAACTATCTAAAGAGGTTCTTAAACAAATCGAACAGTTACAAGATATAAGACTCAGGCACCCGCGCCAATCTTCCACAACAACTTCACCTGATGTAAACGTGGAGAGCGCGACAATACTGATTGAATTTAATCGAACCACCTTTTCGACTTTTAGGTAAATTCTTCAATGTAAACCCATTTTTTTGTTGTGTTATTTCCAGTCATTTGTACGTAGCTTTTAATTGTGTTAATTAGTCAAGACAAAGAAAATACATACTAATAGATACGTTCCTTTCGAACTTAGTTGTTAGAAAACGAATGTCCATAGATAATTGTCCTTGCAAATTAATGTCTAGTGGGACTCTGATGGGTTTACGCCAGTTTTAGTGAGATTCTGGTGGGATTCGAGCCCGAATTTAGTGGGGGACCGGATTGTCCTGTTGGCAACGCTGTTTGTCTGACTCATCTCCAACGGTGTGGCGGCAGGCGGCCTAAGGGGAAGTTATCTAAAGAAATAATATGATAAAAGTGTCAGAGTTGGCTAGAAAAGCGATAAAAATACAGGAATCATCTTGAAAAGACAGTCTTCAATCATATGAGCATTTTTAACATTATTTTCCATGTTTTATGAATATATATGGTTAAGTTTTCGCCAACCTTGAGAAAACCAGTAGTACCGTAGATCGGGGTTACTTGGTGACACCTCCGGGTAACTTGATACCACTGACGCTTCAACACATCAGAGTCCGTGTAGAGACAGCACTGATATTAGTTGAAATTTTACAAATCGAAGTGTGATGTGTCCGTGGACTAGTAATGGTGCTGCCATCTAGCGTAAAAATATCAACGTTGTGAAGAAGCCGTATCTTCACGGACTTTTTGTTGAACCGTCAGTGGCATCAAGTTACCCCGTCTGTCGCCAAGTAACCACGTTCTACGGTAACTAGTCCTAAAATGAAAAAGTGAAAATAGAATCTAAGTAATTAAGGAGTTGTACTCTGGATATGGCATATTTCAGTGGCGTGTGTATAACGTGCGTGATGTTGCATGCATTATTATATCTGTCTCATGGAGTAGATACTTCGAAATCAGTCGGAAAGATTGTAGAAAACTGGCCATCCTATGGTATTAGGTTATGTTACAGAAACAGCTTATTGATTGTAATTAATGATATTAAATTGCCCTTGTACACGAGAAAAAAAATGCTTTTGTACACGCTGGTGAAAATCTGGAAAGTTTCAGTCAACATGTATAAGCGAAGAGAAGTGGAGAGGTAAACTAAGCAACCATAACTCTGTTGGTAAAGCATTATTTCATATTTGGGAGGTCCTACTAATTTCACTCTGAGCAACCTGCCATAGTACTACCGGGTTGGTATCTTCAAACTAGATCTAGCCGCTTCGTTCAGTCACCCTTTCACTTACTGTCCGTGGCAAATATGACGAAAGGCCATCAATAAAATTTAAATTTAAAAAGGAGGGCGGGAAGAACATACAAACATTTTTCTAAAAGCAACTCGTACACGTGCGTGCGTGGGGGAGCGGAGTTGAATTTGAATTTTGTATGACCTTTAGGCATCTTGTGCACAGACCCAGATGGGGTGGGGCAGAGGATGTTAGAATCTAGTCGGCCAGGGCCTATTTGGTAGGTACCATCTCGGCATTTGTCTGGCGTGACGACGAGAAACCTTCAGTCAGGATAGGCGAACCCTTCGCTTTCAGGACCTTTTGATGGTTAAGCCAACGCTCTACCAACAGAGGTACAGTCATTCGATTGTAGGCAGGGGGGGAGGAATAACGCCGTGGAAGGTTTTAGATAACAGTATGTTATGCTAGGTCGGGTAGTTTGAGTTTTTTAAACTTATTTTAAGGCCTTTAGGCATCTAAGGATGATGATGGGATGATTTGGTGGAATTAAGAAAGTGAGAGGAAACGGGAGCATCCCGAGAAAACCCACGCACACAGTGTTTGTCCACCACAAAGCCCACATGGCATGAGCAGGGATCGATCCGACGACCCTAAGCACCAGAGGTGAGCGCTCTACCAACTGATCCACCGTGGCCCCGTTTGGTAGTTTGAATCGCCGTACTTTGCTGACTGTCTGCGGATTACTAAATAGCTTTGTAAGTGTGAAATTAAAGGGTTCTATCTCCGGCTTATTAAGCTTTGCTTTAAATTTATGTTACGGCTGTAGGTCTGAAACGTGTAGGGAATGTGGAGTTACGCGAAGAACTGTTTTAACTACATAGTACACAAGAGAATCTACGTCGGTCCGAAGCAAGGAACCAACCTGGAATTTTCCACCTAGGACTGAGGAAAACTTTAGTCTGGACACGCGGCCCGAAGATTGGATCCTGACCTCCTGAAGGACAGTTGGTGATTTTCTTCTAGTTTCGTTTTACATTGGGGATGGGAGGAAATCGATCGTTTCGTGTGTTTTATATGTTTTGTAATAAGAATAAGAATAATACGGAAAGTTTAGAAATTGTCCAATAATTTCTTAATTAAATTTAACTAATATGTTTTATCTTTGCTTTCACGCTTTATAACGCTCTAAATTCTCCTTTGAATGTGTTGCTTACGGTGACCATATTTTGTCAGTAGAAATTCGGGACAGGTCTTACCACGATCTAACGGACGACCCTTTGAACGCTCAGAAGCACTGCAGTGAAAGAAATTTAAAAATCACTCTCTTTTTTTTATGAAATATGGGATATTTTAAAATCTATTCGGGACACAACAACAAAATAATGTTTTGGTTGCTGGGCTCTGAGAAGCTTTCATTCAAATTAATTTGTAAATTTTGATTTAAGACTGTCTAAGAGCTTCTACATTACTTTAAGAGACGAACTTGGTTAATTAATACAGAAAGAAATAGCTTATCATTGATAAATGTGTGTATTTTAATTCGAATATTATTAAATGTATTCTTTTAGTATAAGATAACAACAAATGAAGTAGAAGTTAGAATAGTAGAAATTGGACGAAAGAATTACGTAAAATGGAAATTATAAAAATCATGTTCCGCGAGTATTTTAAAATTAATTGTAACGTAATATTATATTATTTTACTAATGCTTTTGTATCATAAAGTAAAAGAAAAAAACATAAGGGACTTTTCTTTTCTTTCTTTCTCTAATTGTTTCTTTTTTTTTAGGTTTACAACACTTACTGTTTTGGAATGATCTATATCTAAAAGCGATGCTGGACTGGCTGATGTCAATAGAAATTTAAACAATATATGAAGCCAAGGAGCGGAGGGCACGGTTAATCTCGATCGTTCACTTTCAGTCTAAACCAATATGGATCAAATTTTAGGTTTAACTCAGTATGTGCCCTCGTTAACACTGTGTGGTCCGTTTTTTTAATTATGACTCAATTATTGCAAAATAAGAATATTACTTTGTAAAATGTGTACTGTTATATGCACGGTTCGGTAGTGCATAACTCAAGAACAATAAATGAAAACGGCAATAAAAAGCTGAGTTAGAACAGAAAATTTAGTAATGCGAAGTAAGTGATCGAGATTAAATATTTGTTCTAACACCTATTTTTCGTTACTAGCCGATCAGTTCGGTAATGTTACGTAAGGATCGATAAGCAAGAGTAACAAAATATTATAATGTAAAATCCATTACGGTAAAAAATATTGTCCCTTGAAACGACTTGAGGAGATAAGTATAAGTTGAGTAATTTTATTTCTCCTTACTTCTAGGTGTCGGCCTAAGCCAAAGTTGCCTTAAGTCCATTCTTTACTTCAAGGTGGAGCTCTTGAAATACCTCCTGAATTTTTATTTTCTTATTTCCAATCTTACACGATGTATTGAAGTCATAAGTTGCAATAATTTTTATGACGTAGTTACGTTGCCATAACTAATAAGGGGACAGGGGAGCCACGCCCACAGATAATTAATCCCCCCAGTACTGACTACCCATCCTCAAACATTTTTAAGTGATAAGTATGTATAAAAAATAATTACAATACCTTGCTTATGGGTCTGACGTGAGACAGTCTATTGTTCTTTACTATTTTATTTCAAACTTCTTATTTCAAAATTATTTCATACTAATGAAAAATGCATTCAAGTACATTAGTGTTGTCCGTTAGGCTATTGTGGGCTAGAGAAATGCGTGTTCCCAGGCGTCTCTAATATTAATACAATTGCAAATAAAGGGGATAGATCGACAAATTGCCATTACGAACGCTTTATAATAAATCTTCCTTACGAAAGCACGGTAGTCCTATTAGCGTTCACTCAAGCTAATCACATCTTCGTAGCGTGACTAATCCACTATAATAGTTGTATCTGACACCAAGTCAAACGCTGGTCACAGAGTAGCTTTATTTTATACTATCAAAATAATTGTTTAAAAATTAAAACTAAAATGGGTGGCCATGAAGGAAGGACGAAGGCAAATGAAAAGTGGAACTTCGTTTTTGTGTAAGAAGGAAATATGTCGAGAGCATTATATTTCTGCTGTTAATTCAAGAATGTTTGCTCTTAAGTAGATGAGAAAATATTACAATTCGTATCAAGGTTGTTTCACGTAAAGGAACACTATTCAATCAGAGTAATGTCCATCTGGGCTGTACATTTTATAAGAGACGTTTTCAGCTTTTTTGCAAACTAATCCAGTTCCTATTAAAGTCTTTGTCTTGTGAAATATTAGTTGGGTGTATTTTTAAGATTTAAAAAAAATCCTTTTTGTGAGTCTGACTACCGGGTATTACCATAGAGTGTCACGTCTGGGAAATGAAGACCTTCATTCAGTGGAAAGGGATGAGAGCAGCCAGGGCCTTATTCGAGTTGCCATCTAGGTATTTGGTGAAACAGAGGAAACCCTGGAAAACTTCAGGCGGGACGGCGCTTATTGTGAGTGAATTGTTATTAAGGTTATAAAGGCGCTGGTGAGCTTCTAAGGATGGAACCTACAGTTTTTGGTAAAGTTGGCTCTTAACCACTCCGTTCAATGGACTCCGACGGGAATTAAACCCATGACCACGTTCCAGAAAGCGAGCGTGCTAACCACTCGGCGTTATTGTATTTGAAACACACCGAGTACTTTTTCTGAACAAATTTATGACACTTTCGTCGTACACACATATTATATTCTTAACAGCCTAAGAAATGATTCACGTTCATATGACGATGATATGTGTACAGTTTATAGTTGTATTTACATACTAAAATTCGTACAGTAACAATGTGTACGATTTTCGAAACCATTGATATTATTGGAAATCTCTTGCATTTCATGTGTTCTGCACACTGGAGCATTACAAACCGACGGGAAAGAATTAGAAATTAAATAGGGGTTCCGTGAAACGAAAGGAACGGGCAAGACGGATAGAGGATCGATGAGCAACGTATGTCATGCAGGATATACGAAAACAAAAGAACTTTTTTAAACAGGATATAAACAGGATAATATTAGTCCTATAGTTCAAAATGCTCTTGAATGTTTGGCAACTGTTTAGTGAGTTTTCTTTTTTACGTGTGCAAACTCCAATATTAAAGGTTTATTTCCTGGATATACCGTTTATTCTTCCTTCTGACCATACAAAGAAAAGAAAAATATAAATGTATTTCACGCAGTTTATTTACTCATAACAATATTGCCTGCTTTCCAGGTAACAGTCAGTGGAAGATAAAAATTGATCTCAAAATCTTCAATACAGGAAAATGCTAGTTCACTACTATGCTTTCGCTCCTTGATGAGGAATAATCCAGTAACAGCAATGATATTCACCAATCATAAAGAATTATGGGCCGAAGACAGTGGTACCACCAATCAAGAAGAATTATGGGCCGAAGACAGTGGTACCACTTGGTATTCGCCTCATGGGACAATGGAAAACCCTGGGAATCTCAGATGGGATGACCGAAATGTGCGGGATTTGTCCCGCGCTCTCTCCTAAGTGATAGTCTGTAGTAGCGTGGTTGTGTACACACAAATTACTCAATTGTGAATTTTCAGCACACTAAAATACTGCTAGGAGAGTATTTGAAGTTGTAAATATTTGGTGAAAATTATGGGGGAGAATGGATACACGCAGTAACGAATGTCTAGCAAATGTATGACAAATATCTACATAGACATGCATTATACATGTGACATACGTATGAAGGTAGGACATATAAACTTGTAGTATACGTCTAATATATGTATTCTACCTTAATTTTTCATATTAGATGTATAGAACGTTTAAATCATTTCTCTATTATACGTATATTATACGTGTTTGTGTTCTGTGGGATTGTTTTCGAGCTTTTAAATTTGAATTTTAGGATTTTGTCCCAGCTTTTTTGATATCGTCCAACTGTTGAGCAGCGGGGGCCCCTTTGACACTTGGAGCCCGAGACGGGGGCTTCACTTGCCCTTTTGCGCCGCTGCTATAGTGGAATACATGTATTGATTTATGGAAATCAAATTCGATAACAAAATAGCAATAGAATGGCTTCCTTGGTCTACTTTAAGCCTAATCCAGTGTTTCTTTAAGAGTCAGCTTATTGATTACATTCATAAATGTACTCAAGGAATCAATAATACTCTTATATACAAATATTTCAAATACGTCCAAAAAGTTTATTTAAGATTGATTCACAACCATTATCTTTAAACAGTTAATCCAAACATAGGTTCAAAAATTAAAATCCTAGCTGTATAGCAATTATCAAGGAAAACCGAGCTTACTGAAAGAGTCGTAAAGAGGACTGGGTTTGATGAAACTAGTTCTTTGTAATGTAGATTAGGTTTCCAAAGTCCGAACAAAGTACATGTTTTGTACTGGAGAAACTCTTCTAATCCGGAGAATATTTTCTATGTTGATGTTAGGTAGACAGTCACTTCATCCCTTGGGCTTCTTTCTACGCATTAATTACCTTTTGTAAGTCAATTAGTAAGTCGTTCACTGCAGTCTTCTCTGAACCGACCTTCCGTAAGAAATCCGCTACTTCTACGACGTGTCCTTGGCGTTTTGCCATGGAAAGACCTCGCTGTTCAGCACTCTTGTATGTTTCAAGCAGAAAGCTTCTTTTTAGTTGACAACTATGAACACGACAAATGTCATATATATATATATTATCTAAGAAGTCTGCTGTATATTATTCCCAACTTATATGTATAGCCTGCTGTTCCAGTTTTTCACATTATAATTATTATTATTTCAAGCAGAAAGTTGCCCACCCTTATCTGTGACCCCGTACACGCTACTGGAATAATTTTACCACTCCCATCAACTTCAGTAATAACATGTTTCTGAAAAATATGGCTATCGAAAATAAGGTACAGTGAAAAACTCGCTTGGTAATGAACGTCGGTCAATTGATCTTAGTATGGTAAAGACCAGGTAAGATATTCCATACAATGGCCTGGACAGTACTATTTAAGATCTTATTCAATGATCATATATTTTTTTTAAAATCAATTGATCAATAGTCTAGAATTTACGTAGCAACAAATATGTACTGGCAATAGATTTTAAATTTTTTTGTAAATATGGACTCGAGAAAGAGGAAGAATTAAATACTTTGGATTGATCTGAACAGCATCCATATCATGTGTTATGAAATGAGCAAGAGAATAGCATAGCAAGTAAGATAAATTGATTGTGTAAGCGCTAAAATACCATGGCTACACCCGAGCATAACATATTATTTTAATTAAATCATTTTATGAAAAATGTAAAAAACACACAATTCTTATCCACCTTCTAAGAGGTATGCTGTACGCTTATTTCTCGACCACTTTCTAAAATGGCAGATGGCGTTTCTTGCTCCCGTAGTCATATAAGGAAACCTTAATGTCTAAAAAACTAGAAGAGCTAGAGATGAATAAAAAACCGTTCTGTAGCTCTTGAAATGTACTTTGAAGATCTGAAAACAGGCGTTTTTAAAAATCATTTCTTTAAAAATAATTAGCTGAAAAATGAATAACGAATTCTATAAAATTGAATTTGGAGATTTTCTTTTTGTTAAGGAGTTGAATATAGGGCTCAAATTTTCTGTCATGTTTAGATCTACCAACAGTGTGTGTGCATGCAAAATAAATCGTGACGTGGAATCACATTCCTTCTCTTTTACGAGGTTCAAACATGACTCTTCGCGAAAAATGCCGCCTTTAGGGCTTAAATATTCAAATGGGTCCTCATGAAAAATCTTAAATTTTGATGTCAAGAAAGCCTTGTATATGGTCAACTTACAGTAAAAGTTGCAACTTTTGTTTCGAAGATCAACGTAAATAGATTTTCTCCGTCATGTCATGCAAATGCGAATGTGTTATCTTAACTCTGGTTACAATTGAATCGTACGTTTGAAGAAGGCAACAAATCCAAAAAGCTGTTTTGTGGGAAATTAACAAAAACTGTATAATATGTTTATTATTTATTGAAAGGAAACAATATTGCTACTGAATATTCAAAACGGTCTTCTGAAACTTTCGTACTGCTCAGACAGTTTACAAGTATTGTAGTTTTTCCTGTAGAGTTAAAAAAAAGTTGGTGGATTTGTTGCCTTCTTCAAACGTATGGAAAAACGTCTGCTCATTTTTAAGTGCTGAGACGTAAGAATGGAAAAATCGACCAGAAAATGAAGAAAAACGCAAGAGAAACCTTCAAATCAATGTTATTTACAAGAAATGTATGCACAATGAACTCGAAAGTTACAAGTAGGGGGCCTAAGTAATAAATTCAATTTTTTCTCCCGTCTATCCACTGACAGAAATTTCGCCCTACAAATGTGCAAAACTGCTTTTTATTCCGTAACAGTGATAGTAATAGTTGCTATATGTAAACATCTGTTAACAATAGCAGTTAGAAATATCAGTGTATGAAAACGTATCTAAATGCGAGTTAGTTATTCCCGTCTGTGAAAAAGAAGTTTAAAACAATATTTTAGAATAACCTAATTACCTACGTGTGCAGTAGAGATTATGGAGGAAGGTAGTTTAGTTCCTACCATAACTGTTGTAAAACTATTCTATGTAATTATCGGAGCTTGGATTTACTGGTGGAAAAGAACGCGTAACGCGATTTAATCAGGAAAGTAGAAAGCGGTGGGTGGGGGGACGCGTAATTGTTTCATGCTGAATTAGTATAATAACTTGCGACTAGCGACAGGAAGAGCTGAGCCATCATCGCGCATGCGCATTACTCCTTAACAGTAAATAGTACTTCCAAACAACTGCATCCAGTTGGCCATTTAGCGCATTGATAGCATGTTCGAAAGCTAATGCAAATAACCCTGGATCGAAACCTGGTGCAGTTTTTTTTTTAATGAAAATAAAGTTTCTCTTTATATATATAAACGCATTAGGAAATTTAATAAGATTAGTGAACAAACGCATGTGGAGGTTAGATAAGTCAGGTACGGTATTTTTAGATAGATTTCGAAGGTGAAATTTCCGTAAGCAAAAGATGACAATTTGATCAAACCTCCCTTAATCTACTCACGAGGGTCCAAAACATTTTTCTCGGGGTTCTCCAGTTTCCTCCAATTTTCTTATCTATGTTCAAATCCCTGGAAGAAACCTATGTCTTTCCGTTATTTCTTTCATAACTATTTTTGTAGCATTTCAAACACCAAAAGGAAACCTAACACTTTTCAAATTTGAACCAAATTTTTATATGTTGTTTCTAGGCTTAATAGCTCGGTTTAGTTCGTTAATGAGCAAAATCGGTCGCCATCTGGGATCCAAAATGGCCACCGAACCCATTGTTGTATAGAATACACAGCCTAAACCGCTGGGGCTATTGAAATTAAATTTGGCATAAAGGAACAACATCACTGTTTGATTACGAAAATGTTACCTAATGAGTTCAAAGACGTCATCTTGGATCCAAAATGGCGGAAGCAAGAAATCTATTTTCTATATCTATTGAGCTAGAGATACGAAATTTGGCACAAAGGTGTATTGTCACTAGTAGTTCAAAAAATATTACGAAATGGTGAAACAGTCGCCATCTTGTATCCAAAATGGCCGCCGAACCCATTGTTGTATAGAATACACAGCCTTAACGGCTGCAGCTAGAAATATCAAATTTGGTAACCCGGTACATTATCACTTATATGTTACTAAAATATTACATGATGTATCCCAAGACTCCACCTTGGATCCAAAATGGCGGACTTAAAAATCCATTTTCGACACCATTTGAGCTAGAGATACGAAATTTGGCACAATGGTGCATTATGATGAGTAGTTTAGGGAAATATTGTAACATTTGGGAATAGTCGCCATCTTGGATCCAAAATGACCGCCCAAAATCCCATTTTGCACAAAGTTTGAGCTGGATAAATGAAATTTTATTTAAATATGTACCATCACAAGTACGTCACGACAATATAAGAAAACGTTCAAAAAGTCGTCAACTTGGATCCAAAATGACCGCCCCAAAAACCGAATTTCCCAATCATTGAAGGTAGAGAAACGAAATTTTCTATGAAGGTGTATGACCAAGAGTAGGTTACAATAAATAGGTCAAACCTCCGCTTTGGGG
>JAGDQP010012943.1:12161-23040 GCA_022664845.1 Lepisma saccharinum | reverse complement strand
TCAATTCCGTACACGGGTAACAGACGCTACTAATTCCGTAGTGTTCAACAAAATGGTTGTCCTCTCTGCAGACAAGCCTCTGACATTTTGTTCCGTTCTCCCAGCAGTTCTGTTTGTTTAGAAATTAGGAAACAATGTGTTTTACCATTAACAAGCTTCGGAGAAAAATAGCAGCTAAGCCAGTAACTGCTGTTTTTCATCGGTTGTAGCAGTCATAGCAATTTATCCCATGAAGCAGTGAAAAATAGCTGTTACGCTAGTTTTGTCCATCTCAAATTCGCACCTATTTTTGAAGGTTTTACACATGTTTTTTTTTTGCTTTTTTTGTGTATTGTATAGATGCGCCATCCCTTCCAGATATCAAATCCGGCATAAAGTAGATTTTCACATTTTTGGCGTTTATTGCCTTCTTCAAACTGCCGATTCAATTTCATTCTTTCTTTTTTTCCTTTTTTTTTTTTGTAAAGGAGTGGACTAAGGCAGTAATATTCTGTAAGGTGTCTGCGTCCAAAAAAATCATGGCGCTGAATCACATATTTTTTTTTCTACGGGGATTTAAACATTACCCTTAGACGAAAAATGCCGGATTTCGGGTTTAAATATCTCAAATGGTTCTCCATGAAAAAGTCTAAAATTTGGTGAAAATGAAAAAGCTTTGTGTGGGCCCAACTCACATTAAAAATTAAGACTTTTATTTGGAAGTGGTTTACTTAGTGGAAGCGGATTTTTATGTGTATATATAACTTCATACTGTTACTCTACTTGAAACGCGCAATTTTAAGTCTCATGAACAACTTTTTCTTGACGAAACTGCTTTAAAGGGATATACCTGTTTAGGGTAAAAAAATTGGATTTTGCAATGTTTTCGAAATCTACGGCTCTTAAAGTTTATTTGTTCTAAATTTGATGTACTACGACAAGTGGAAGCCCTTCAAATAATTAATTGATTTTATATATCTCTTGAATGATGGGGGGTTCATTTAAACAATTTTCTTTATTGTTGTACTCGTTTCTTTTACATCATTCCCTCCATTTAATAACATTTCCATAATTGCTACTAACAATTCCTTACAAGTGGATAAAATCTCCACCAATACGTATATATATAGTATTTCACAGCGTCGGCGAGGCTTGGGGCCCCGGCGTTCTATTCACAGCAGCTGGCAGATTTTTTGTTTCAAGAAGATATGCACCTTGTGTGTGTTGTCTCCATCACAAATGTAGTGGATCAGAATCCACTGTAGCTGTCCCGTTTGTATGGTCGGGTTATCTCCCTATCTGAATGTCACTGCACCGTGTGTATATCAGCGTCGTAGCCAGACAAATTGTAGCAGGGGCCTCAGATTTGCTTAGGGGGCACAGCAGAAGAGTACAGACTTTTTCCCTTTTTTCCTACTACTGCTATTATATGGCCTTGAGACTGTTTCTTAATATTTGGTAGTGCTGTTATAGGTGTTACGCAGATAGTCTGCAACTTAAGTAGAGATCGGACCAGAGGAGGAGGAGTTATATTTTTTTTATTTATTTTTTTTAATTCATTGGCCGCCATTTTATTATTTCTTTACCGACTCGTAAGCGAAGATAGGACCCGGTACTACGAGCCCGTGAAATCCGGTATTGCGGAAAACTGTGGAACATATGGTAATAGATTGTATTTTTTTTTTTTTAATCTTTTAATGTTTATTAAGAAATATTGTGGAATTCATCACTTTTGGTGTACAGTTATCATTGCTTGAACAACGGAGAGACACTGGAAACTGCTTTTCTGATAGTAAAGCTCCTTGTTTCTTGACTGTCTGTGTGATACTGTTAGTCTATTAGGCTCTACGTCAGCGAATTGATATTTTTATTAGCCAATAGGAAACTGCCATTTGAGATTATATTCTTCAGGCATTTAGGAAGATAAATTTTGCTTAAAAGTACAGATAGGAATTGCTCTGGTGAAAGAACGGTTGTTAACAGCTTTTTTTTGGTACTCAATTCGTTTTGAGTGAAGTGCAATAAATCATATTGGCGACAAAAAGCACTGTACAATTTTAATTTTGAAGGAACCATCTTTGTCTTTGAAAGTAGATCTTTTCGGTTTAGTATAATTTAAGAATTACTGTTATAAATAAGCACTTAGTTGGAGAGATCTTATAAATACGTTTGCCAGTTCATTGACATAATGATGATGAAAAGCCAGTAAACTGCCGCTCAGTCTCATTCTGGTGAATGCTGAGATTTATTGATAGCGCTCGCCTCTCTGCATTGAGATATTTTGGAAAATTGCTTCTAAGTTTACAACGCCTGAGATTTATCATTGTCTGAGGCGGTTTTAGGGACTATTTGCTAATTGCTTTTTAACGGGGATCGGTAATGAACGGTCAAAATGTAAGTGCATCTTACGTATCAGAAGGTTTGAACTAACCATGACTTGAAAAGATATCGTCTTAATATTTATGACTGCTAGCAAACTAACTGTACTTAGCGGAAACCTTTTAAAACATAATAAGAATAGAATACTTTTTTTGTTTACGGCGCTGACGAAAATTCTAGAAAGAAGTTGTAATTATATAAATATTGGGAAATTCATCCTTTGGCCTTTAATAGTTGTTCAGTTTTCTGTTGAGAAGTGTCTGAATTCAGTTCTACGTTTGACTTGCACCTTCTGTTACAACATTTGAGAAAAAAGTAAGTAGTTTTTAAAATTATATTTAATAGACCTTCAAGAATAATTTTATATGGCATCACATTTAATTAGTGCAAAAATCAAGGATCATTATCAATTTTTAATGTTTTACGAATAATTTCGGAAATACTTGCCTACAGGATTCGATCCCAGCACATTTAACCAGTGAATTTTTGCATTTTGATGATAGAACTGAACTTGGAACTTGTGTAATTTAGAATCTGTTTTGTGAAAGTCTTTTAAAAAAATTGATATCACCACCGGGAGACGGAACAATTTCAATAAAATAATCTCTTTACATCACATTAATTTCAAAAAATTTCCATAATTTGAAACGATTACTTTACTACGAACGTATAGTGAGCCATTTGAAAATACACGAATAGTTTTACTGAATTTGCTTGCCTACAATTTGTTATTATAGACTGAGGGAGTCATGACTTATGTTCTGCCTAAAGGCAGCTTTTGACCTGAAGCTTCAGGTGAACCAATTAGGATTTAGCAGTGCCTTATATTACTTGTCTTAAGATTGGGAGGGAAAGATTACCCAAGTATTTTTGTTGTTTAGAAATTAAATTTAATTTTCAGTTATAGTCTAATGTGTACCTTCTTAAGCTTTTAAACCTGTCTGAGAATTGCGAAGAATAGTTTAACACTCAATTTGATTGGAGAAGAGGTCTGTGGGTAGCCAAGGTTTTTAGCAAAAAATTGCAAATTATACACTTGCTTGGAAATTCATTCTAAATGCTTGCTTCTTTGAAGAGAATGAATAACAACTATAAATTTTAAAATATTAAACAGTTTCAGGTACAAAACAGTATCACCCCCAAAACTGAAAATACGCACAGAATTCCTGTTTATTTTAACGAAGATTCTAGAAAATTATCATCAATGATTTTGTTTAGGCACCCCCTGAAACTGAAAATACGCACAGAATTTCTGTTTATTTTAACGAAGATTCTAGAAAATTATCATCAATGATTTTGTTTAGGCACCCCGAAACTGAAAATATGCACAAAATTCCTGTATATTTAGTGAAGATTCTGGTAAATTATCAACAATAATATTGTTTAGGCACCCCCCGAAACTGAAAATACGCATAGAATTCCTGTTTATTTTAGCGAAGATTCTAGTAAATTATCATCAATGATTTTGTTACTTTGAAATAAGACTATGTAGATATTAAGTATATTTTTTTCTATTTTTTAGGTAATTAGAATTGATCGACTCATTGGAGATTGCCAGTTAGCACGACCAGTTGTGAAATTAGGTGAGTTTGTTCTTTGGATTTTAAATTTGCTTCAGCTATAGAATTACTGATTGACTAGAAATCAAACTTGACAGAACTGATTTTTTGTGTATTTCATAAATAATATACTTTTTGAATATGGTGCTAGATCATTGTAGACTGCACTTAAAAATAGAACCAGTAAAAACTTGAATCACAATTTGATAGCAAAATGTGATTTATTTATGGTCTTTTGGGAACTTTGGCTGAGATCGAATTGGGGTAGCTAAATAAAAATGTATTTATGACCCTTTGGCTTAGATTGTTGGGATTACCATTTTTCACAATAGTTATTAGTGCCGGAATGAAGAAATATAATATTTGTCCATAAGAAATCTTACACGAGAACCCCTATTTAAAGTGAAGAGTATAGTTTACTGAAATATGCATTTTGAGATAAATTCATAAAAAGTACATTTGTTGTACACTTATTCTTTACCTATGATGCTGTTTCAAAAATACTTATGAACTATGAATTGCATGACACTGAAGATTTTATTGTAGTGAATTTATGCCTGCTGCTTTGTGGTACACGCAGTCTTCTATATTAAAGTCTCTTTGGTATTTTGGGACTTCAGCTAGACAAAGAAAATATGGTTCCACATTTTCCATGCCTCGTTTATGTCGTCTGCTTAAAGCACAATAGCTATTTAACGACAGTGTGGGAGACACAAAAATGTTTTTTACTAGATCAGTTCAATTGTTATTTGTTTCATCTAGCTATAGCGCAAACAAGTGCTTCTTAGATATTTGAAAGTATCCATCATTTCAAAACCAGCCAACTTTCTGTATATATATTCAAATTTATTTATGACCCTGAGGCAACTTTGACTCACACTTCATTTGTCATGTGTTTAATCTAGCTTAAGCGTAATCGAGTGTACCTAACATATTTGAAAGTATCCATTATTTTAAAACTAGCCAACTTATTGTACATGCACATCCGATTCAAATTTATTAATGGTCTTCAGGCAAATTTTACTCACGATGCTATTCAAAACATTTCTTGTCAGTGTTTACAAACGTGCTTGATGGATACTTTTTTGTTGTCGAGGGTCGAGGGAGAGAGAACAAGACGTTTTTGATGGAAACATGGATTATTTTTATAGAAATCAAACGCGGGGTTTGAACCTATGACGCTGTTTTAGCTGCTGTGAGTAAGATAAAAAACTTCCTTTGGTTTAGATATTAATTAAAAATACATATGCCACAGCCTAAATTACCCTTAGGGCGCTATATGATTAACATGAAACGAGAATAAAAGTAATAGAAATATAGAAAATGCATCTTAAATATTAATAATTCTTGTTTTAAAAATAACATCTAGAGGGTTACAAGTAATAGTGTCGCAACTCAAACATGTCTCGCTAACTATTAGCCAAGCGGTTAACTATTGGCTTACGAAAGTTAGACTGTCGGGGGTTTAATGAATGCAACGCAAGCATATTTTTGTGCCGGACCAAACTCTGATGTTGCTTTAAAGCAGTACAACTGATAAACTAGTATGATAATTAACTTAATATTTTTGTAACAGCCGTAAACTTGGACATTATACCTATAGAACATGTGCGTGTAAGAGAGACCCTATTTTTCTATTTTTGAACCATAATATTTTTATGCATGTGTATGTCAGACAAACATTGAGAGAATTTGTTAAACTACACTGTTGAAAAGATCTTGTTATTATATTTGATCAGTACGCTTTGAAACGTATTTTAAAGATGTTAAGTATAAAAACATGATTTTTTTCCAAGTTCCATTTTCCTGAAATTTTGGCAGTCCACAAGTTGTAAGGTACTAAAAATTTTGTTTAACCAAAATTTAATATGTTGTTGTACACCGTTTGAAACACATTTTGAACATATTTTGTAGAAAACATATTTTCAGAATTTACTTTGATCTTTTTCTAAGTTGGTGAAATTTTGACAAAGTCCAGAAGTTTTGAGGGATCCAACCAAAATTTAATATGTTCTTGTACAACATTTGAAAGCCATTATAAACGTATTTTGTAGAAAACATTTTTTTCGAGAATTTACTTTAATTTTTTACTCTAAATGGCAGTCTGAAAGTAGATATCCATATGACTGTTACAAATCAATGTTACTTGTCGTTAAACTGTTATCAAAAATAATAGTTTCAAGTAACACTTAAAATTCATACAGTAACTGACTCGCTTCGTATTTAGTAGTCTTTCACCAGAGTTTTAGAGTGAAATTCTTTACTGTACTAAGAATATTATGCTATAAGATTTTATTTTATTTAAGGGAAATACAGAATTGTTTTTCTTGTTGAATCATATTTACTTTTCCGCTAAAGTTGGAAATAGTGAAAGCAAATAATTTTAGAATAAAAATTTCCAAAAGTTAATTTCTCAATCAAGGTTGGCAGTAGTTGGCATATTGTTGGAATTGAATTTTTTTAAAATCAAAAGTGAGGTGATTAAATTTTCTGTGTAATGCGTAAAAGAATTACTGCTTAAATCATTTCATATATGATTACGGTTTTTCTAGAAATAAAAAGAACCACAGTTTTCTTGTTATATTTTTAGGAAGATTATTTTAAGGTGGCAGTTACTGTTTAGATGTTCAGTATAGCTTTCTGGGGAGTAACATAGATTGCAGCGTTAGGAATTAGAACAAGTCATGTATAGTAGGCTGATTTAAGATATTTTCAGAATATTCATAGCCTGCATATTTCTTAATTCAAATAAATCCGTGTACCAAAGTTCAGTAAATAATACGTTTTGAAGTTGTCCTCATAAATTGTGGTAAAATATTCGTCATAGAATGAGAATATATCTCTAAATATATTTCAAGAACTTCATTTTTGTAGGTCTACCTGTGCCAAATTCTTCGCTCTTGCGAACAATACCGTGAACACGAAATATAGCTTCTTTTCAGCTTCATCGCGAAGTACAAAGATTAGTATAAAATTTTCTAAACCTTTACAAAGTGAGACATTGGATGAAATCGCGAGTCAGAGACATTGTATATCCTACTAAATATTGGAAGAGTTTTAATCCACTACTTTGAGACGACCGTTTAATACATTTTGGTCATAATAAAGCCAACGCATTTTGCAGAATATCGAGAGTAAATTTTCACACCGACCAGCAGCATAGTATCACATCTTTAGATTTGCAGCCTGATGACCAGCACAGTTTCAACAAAATCTTCACCTCACAACACCATTCATTGTGGAGGACATAACAGTAGCACATAAGAAAAAATACTGGTCTTGGCTTGGACAGTATTACATATTGTCACATAAAGGACATATTGTCACATAACCTTATGACATTGACATATAAATTTGCAGTACATCCTCTATTGAATTGAATGAGAGACATGCGATTGGACACGCTTTATAACCAAAGCCTTTTGAACTTGATTGAAGGTATAAGAAAAGTGTGTCTAAAGGACTTAAATTATATTGAAATTTGTACTTGAAGACAAAAGGAATGCAATAGTTTTATGAAACCGTTTGATCTTTGAAAGTAAATGTATCACTAGCCAAATTATAGAAGGAGAATTCAAACTTGTCTTTCGGTTATGGAAAGCAGTGTTTCTTTCAGACAAAACTTTTTGAGGGGTTTATATATTATTTGTACTTTTAGAGAACTTTTGCTGAGTATATTTTCATATAGACAATGATATGATAATACCATACGTGACTTTTATTCTTTGCATGTAAACTATGCATTAATTGCTCAAAACTGAAATATTCAACTTTCCGTTTTTCAAAAAGTATGTCTTGGTCAAGTTTATATATTGAGAATGTTAAATTTGTTCAAACATATTTGCTAGTAGCTGCCTTTTTGTTTTGCAGCCTATAGCATTTGCAAGAGAAATTTTATTTGAACCAGTTTCAAGTTAGTAAAAATGCTTTTCGATGTTGTCTCTAGCAAGACAACATCTAGCAAGACAATATAATAGTATTTCCTTCTTCGAGCATAGAAATATAAAAACTGAATACCTTTATTTTCGCACACATTTGATAGCCTATAAGGAGAAAACGAAACATTTCCCGCATGTTTTCTCTAGCGCGTTAATTGGCGGGTTTTAAACTTTCATTTAGCGCGTTCTAGCGACTTTCTGTTTTGTAGATTAGAACACTGATTACAGTCGATGTTAACGATTCCTTACGTCGTTTGCCTCTGCCACCGTTCTGGCGTAACGATTTCTTATTTCTTTCACCTCTGTCACTGTTGTAGATGGCAGTTGTACATCCCTTTTGCTGTCGACTTGCCTATGCCTCTGTTTTTAGTTTAAATATTATTTTGTGTAGATTATTGGTATGTGAAATATTTAACAACTTTCAGAAATTTTTTTTACGTGTATATACTCCCATATAATGATGAGGAGAGATAGTTTCTACACTTGGAAGAATATGCTTTTCTCACTACCTATTGAAAATGCTGTACACTCTTCTTACATTTTCTTTTTTTATATAGTAATTGACATTTTTATTTAATTTATTACTGACATAAATATTTCCTAGGGAAAGAAGCTTGTTTATTGATTACATTTTAATCAGCTACAAGCTGTAAACTAATTACTACTAGATTACAATAGGATCAGACGCATGTACTAGACCAAACGGAACGCCTTAGCTATTAAACAGCTGTTATAGGTGTTTAAATAACTTTAACTGCAACATGTCTGAGTTCAGTACATATGGACTCGAGTATATTTTTCTGCTTGGACTTAAATTTAAATAACGGAAGAAGAGGTAACTCTTCAATAATTTGGACGTAATTGAATTGTTTGACAGATCAAAGAGTATTTTCCATATAATAGAGGGAGGCTTAATATTGTGCATCAATAATGTTATTTTTCAATGTAGATCGTGTATTGATTTCTGTAAGAGTTGGGTTATTCATTTTATATTTCTGAAAAATGGAAAACTCAAGTTCAGTATTCTAATAGTTTGTATTCGAAAACGCTTACTGTACTGAAAATAATAAAATTTATTCAAATATATATTAGCACGATCATATTCAGTCATTCTATAATTCGTCGTAGATTTTTTTGATTTCACATTTTTTTGTTTGAACGAAATTCAAAATAGTAAAGTTGCATTTTAACTTCGTCTATAAGAATGGAATATAGTAATTTTGTCGTCTAATCATATGATTAACCAGTTCAATCTTTGTTATAGTATGGATTTCATTTTCTTTTTTAAAGGATATTTTCAAAGGATGTTTGTACATTCAACATTGAACTTTTACACACATATGTTATTTAAGACCAAGTAATTTCTTCAGAGATTTTACTCAAACCTATGCACTATTTTTTGCTTATAAGAATCTACAGTGTACAAAATTTTGTATAAGGACTGTCTGAACGAGAACCATCTAGACTGTACTAGGAAAATCAATCAGTAAAAAGAAAAAAACATTCATATATAGAGAAAGAGAAAAGGGAGAAGAAATAATTTCACAGACTAGAAAGTCGATAAAAAAATAAGAATGAATTTTCCTCTACCAGCATACACTAATAATAAGAAGGATTTAGTCAGCTTATTTGAAAATATAGATAATTTCAGAACAGAGGTTTTATCAAATAAGATGGAAACAGCAAGTTTGTTGAATCTCGCATTTTAGAACTTGGAATGTTTAGACAAGAAATGTTAGTTGTAGAATAATAATAGGAAGGATCTATAGTCTAGTGGTTAGAACGTTGTATTCATGTCCGCCTGGTACCGGATTCAATTCCCAGTTGAAGTTTCACTTTTCAGCGTCTACCATGGCGTCGTGAGGCAAACTGGGGAGTTATATGAATAAAAACGTGAATCTTGCGTGGTCAGCACAAAGAGATTATAATTGAAACTTTTACTTATGAAGGAGGATAAGCAATACTATTACAACTTGGGACATTAACTTTGACTGTAAACTTTTGAGCGAATGATGCGACCTGACATTATACAAGGTTGTAAGACTGAAACTGATAAAAACCGTACGATATAATATTGCGGAACGCGTGGTATCTATGCTATCAGTAATTTACTTTTTCTTATCAATAATTATTTTACTCATATAAAATTACTGGTAAATATGTTTGCTTAATACTAAAATAGTAAAAACACGAAATTATATTTAAGAATATACTCTTCAAAGGTTTTCATAAGCTACAAGAATTCGTTCATACTTGAAAGCGGGTGAATAAATATTTCTCCAAGAATAAATTCAAAGTCAGGTATTTTTTTATAGGAATTACCTGACTTAATATAAAATAAAACAACTTCCCTTTTATGATCCTCTAGGCATGCGCAAACTTTAAAATTTAGGAATATAAAAGTATATTTATGAAAAACATACATACATCTTAGAACTTCACCTCATAGTACTATGTATGTGTAATATCTGTATTTTCTCTCTAAGTAGTTTATATGCAATTGTTTTCACAGATTTTTTACAAATAATTATAGATAACTTTGAATATAAAAACTATTACCTTTAGAATAATATGGAAGAAGTTCAGTCCTTATATCATATATTATATATGGTTTCCACAATTTCAATAATAATATTATTTTTTCAATTCAGAAAAGAGTAAGATTTTTTGATATTCACTTTATTTTTATTTCAGTCTCAAAGGATATACAAAATTTTTGTGAATGGAAAAAAATACATAGATAGTATTTTATCAACTTTAATTTTCTACATAGAAAAATGACACGTTACAGTATTTTAATCTTTCGCACATTCAAGTAAAGATACACTTTTACTTTTTCTGCATCTTCAAATTTCTTCAAACATTCAGTTTTAAATGTTTACGTTTACTCCCTATCAGGGTCAGCATTAATACTTTTTGCAACTAGTTTCTCTCTGACATCTTCCACTTTAAGTATAAGTAGGTCATCTAAAGTATATTTAAAAATGTCGATATTATCTCAATATTTATGTTTTAATATATATA